>JAEIGQ010000273.1:0-298333 GCA_018904275.1 Lordiphosa clarofinis
TTCGCCTAATCGCTTAAGCTCCATTTACACGACCTGATCGCTCAGCTGAGTTTTCGCCTGATTTGCTCTCTGACCGTGTAAAAAGGCGTCTGAGTAGACATGAAGCTACTCAGGTGAGCGATCAGGCGAAATAGAACCGGTTCTATTTGGCCTGAGCACTCATCTGACTGGCATTTATCGAAATGCAGTGTTGCCTAACTGCTGTGTGCTGGCGTTGCCATTTTCTGACAATCGATATACATTTCTTATCGAATTTTGGCTATCGGTCATGTTTCTTGTATGTCAAGTGAATTCTTATTTAAGTCCAAAAAATAAATTGCAACTTAAGAAGCATCAGAACGCATATCGCCATTTTGCTTTTTATTCTTCTTGTCTTCTTCTTCTATTTAAACAAAGCAACGTCACAATGTTCATATGAACCAGATGATTCCGATGAACCAATGGTTCTGCAACTGGCTCATCTGAGCTTTTCAGGCATGTGTAAAAGCAAAACTGATTTGATCAGATGAGTTTTCGTCTGACGAAAACTCAGCTGAGCGATCAGGTCGTGTAAATGGAGCTTTAGTTAGGTCGCACATTAGGTTTGCGTCCGATATTCTTTATTGGTTCTCTTACTTTACTTTATATTTCGCTCTAAGTCAGTGTCCGGCAAAACACACATGCTTATTTTGCATTTGAATGTGTGCGTTCAGACACGCGAGAGCGCTCTCAGTTAGCACATGTTTGTTAGTGCAAAAGAGAGCAGTGTACGCTCGTATAGTGTCTGTGTATCGACGCCGCTGCTACAGAGGATGGACGTCGCTACTTCTATACACAGAACATTGAACGGTGCCGGCCACTACTCTAAGCACTTACCCGTCGTTGCATGTTGGCGCCAGCATCTCAGGCCGAAGGTTTGCTGTGGACGAAAAACACAAAAAAAAATTCCGTACACACTCGCAAGCCGCGCACTTTAGGACACAAACAGAAAGCCGTAGATGCTCTCTTTCTCTCTATATTCCTGGCCTAACGGATCTATCCGCACCCTCCACCTATTCTCCGCTGCCGCTGTCTTCAAAGGCTGTCCGATGCTGCTGACTTGGGCACCAGCGCTCCTGTTCTCCCTCCTTCTTGTAAATGTTTCGACGTGCTGGGTGTTGGTTGAATTCGCCGCGAAATCTATATTCCTCTCCAACTACAGCTGTTTTTGCCAACACCGATAGGTAGGTATTTGAGTTTAAAATTTCGTTCGCTTCTGGTAAATTCTTGACTGCTATGGTGTTAGCCTTGAATATGTTGATGGGTGGTGCAAAGGGGGTGGAATAAGAGATGCGTAGCACACTTTTAGTTTTTGGTTGTTTTGTTTTGAAAATATGTGTAAAAAGGTTTATTGGCGATCACAGCGCGTTATATTTGTTCCTTCGCGCTAGCCAATATTTATTCGTACGCGTACTATGTTTCCGGTACGTTTCCGATGACGCATGTGAAACAAAAGACTACTGCTTTTGGAAGCTGACTTTGATTCCAAACTTTTGGTTCTCGTCGCTTTTACGAAGATACATTATTCAAATTTAGCTATACGTTTTCTAAATTAGCCATACGGCTAAGAGCAAAAATTTATAGATATTATAGATGTCACATGTGACGCCAAAAACGTATTGTCTTGGGATCTGACATTGAATCCCAAAAAAAAAGTTTGTATGAGATGCGCTATCTATATATGTAGTGTTTTTGGTTTAACACAACTTCGAATTTTGTTTCGGATGCTTGCATTTAATTTTCATTTATTTTTTTTGTGTGTGTTGAATTAATTTTGTGATTTTTTTATACCCTTGGAGAGGGTATATTAAAATTGTTCGGATGTTTGTAACGCATAAAAGGAAGCATCTCCGACCACATAAAGTAGTTGATAAAGTAAAGTTGATATAGCCATGTCCGTCAGTCCGTCTGTCCATCCGTCTGTCCGTCCGTCCGTCTGTTTCTATGCTATCTCCTCCGTCAGTTTTAAAGCTATCTTAACCAAACTTTGCACAAAGTCTTTTGGTACAAATACGCTGCACATTTGTCGGAACCGGCCGGATCGAAAGACTATAGCATATAGCTGTCATAGGAACGATCGGTCGAAAAAGTAGTTTTAGTGAGAAAATTTTTTTTGTTTTTAGTGCTATCGCTCCCAACGCTCGTATTTATAAGTTTTCAATGATTTCACATAATTTCACCAAGGCTTGTCGAAATCAGACAACTATATAGTATAGCTGCCATACAAAAGTTAGGTCTGAAAAAAAGTCTTAGTGAGAAATTGTTTTTTGTTTTCAATGTTATCGCTCCCAACGCTCGTATTTATAAGTTTTCAATGATTTCACATAATTTCAACAAGAATTGTTGAAATTTGAAATCGAGCCACAATATAGTATAGCTGCCATACAAACTGTAAGGCATATATCAAGCTCCAAGGGTATATAAACTTCGGTCGAGCCGAAGTTAGCTTGCTTCTATTTTTAAGTTTGAACCTAGTGACTTAATATATATTCAGTTAGGCCCAACATCGATCTATTCTGTGTACCACAATGAGATCCGAGCGAAAACACCGAAGATATGCAAGTGCGCCTCCCATTTATGAAAATAAATGGAATTCAAAGCTATAGGAACCACATTACTTGGGACAGGGACACTCTTACTTGTTTTTTCCTGTCACTTCGGTGAGCAGACAGCATAGAAAAATTTGGTTGACCATAATTTGCAAGCTCCGGCATTTTATTTTACAAACATTTTTACATGTTCTGCACGTATGTATGTGTGTAATTGCTGCACTTACTTAATTTCTTTTCCACATCGCTTGTCATTTATTTAAAAAAAAACACACCTGCTTATGTTTTTTCTATATCATAAGAAAACAGTTCCCGGAAAATGCTGGATTTAGCCCTTGTCATCGCGCACAATGTTAAACAACAATATTCACAAAAAGCAAGTGACAAGATCTGTACTATCTGTACGACTAAATTGTCTGCCTCTCTTCTTCCTCAATGCTTTATGCTTTATCTAGCACCAATGTCCTTAGGATATTTTCGCATAATAAATAAGCAGCCAATTTAAGTAAATAAATTACTATATATGTTAAATTTTCATTGTTCATAGTATGAACTTTATACATCTAATCCAATTTTAACTAGTGGAGTAAAAACAGAAATAAACCCATATATTTGTTTCGGTTACGGTACTGACGGTTATGTAAATAAAAGGTTATACGGTTAAGGTAAAACTTTTTTGTTTCGGTTACGGTTACGGTTTCGGTTTTAAATTTTGGAGATTATAAAGAAAACAAACAGTTGGACTCGCACTTGCTTTCGTCCCAAAAATATGCAGCGATTTTGCTCAGTATGGTTAATAAATTGGTAACTCAATACCTAGTTGAAATGAACCATTATATTTTTTGGGGGTTTTGGTTCGGTTTACGAGCGCAAAGAACACTACTACTCTACTGCCGTACATTAATTTGTAAAACACGTCGCATAATTATTAATTAGAAAGAATTGTTTAGTCATGTCTTTAAAAAAACAACAAAGAATTTTCTTGATTCCAAAGATCGTGGAACAAACGTGAATGAATCTCACACACTAAGGATGAAGAAGACGATATGTAAAAATCACAATAAATGAAAACAACCTGCAATAAAGACATACCAAGTAAGGTTAAACTGTGGCAGTCCCATGATTTCGGTGCTGTTGCCTTGGAATCTCTGGCTTCGGTAGGTACTCTAAAAAATTAGATTAATAAAAGACGAAAAGAAAATAAAAAAAAAATTGTTTTTAAAGAACATTTAGAATTCTGTTCAATGTGTGCATCAGCTGAGGTTCTCTGTCCTACTGAAAAAAATTCAAAATCTTCACTAGGAAACTTTGACAACAAGCACGAGATGTAAGCAAAGCCTACTGTGGCAAGGAGGGGGAGTGACGCGCATGAATGGATTAACGCGGACGTGTTTTTCGATCGCTCTCGAAATAAAAATTCGTCGCCAACAGTCGTCGCTTTTGTTATTGTTTCCCCACGCGAGTCTCAACTTTCTGTGTGTCGCGGCCACAGAAGTCTCGTTTTTGTAACGGTTGTTGCTGATAAGCAGCCTGTGCCAAAGTGGTAAACAAAGCCATAAAACACTTTACGGTAAATCGCGTGAATTAGCTGTGAGCTACTGGCAGTGTGTGTGCGGTGCGTGCATCGGCTTCGGTTCGCGTCCGCGGTTGCTGTACCAGCCAGCTTGTGTCACACGTGTGGTGTGTGTCGCGGAAAAAGTTTCCAAAAACTGCCGATAGAGGGCGTTTGTTCTCGATAGAGGGCACTGATTGGTGTGTGTCACGGATTCGGTTCCGGAAACTGCACACAGAGGTCGCTCAACATGAGCGAAACGCCAACGCCAGGCGAGCTGAGCCGCTCATCGAGCATGGCCAGCGTGATGAGCGAGGGTAGCTCGAGTAGTACCCGTCGCCGAGGAAAACGTGGGAAGAGGACCAAGGTGCCCTCTGATGACTCGCCGCCACTTTCGCTGGCATATGGGCAGTCGAAACGGGCCGCTGTCGAAGGTGAGTTGCCTTCGGACGAGCTTATTTTTAAAGCTCCAGCCGTCCCTGCCCCTGCTACCCCTGCTGCCCCTGCTGCTGATGATGGAGCTGCTCCTGTTGCTGCCCCTGCTGCCGCTTCTCATGCTGCATCGCTCGCTGCCGCTCTTGACAAAGTAAAGGCTGCTGTGGCCCGTGATGTGGCTCCACGCCCCGTGGCTGATGCTCCGCGCTGCCCAGCGACTGCCATAGTCGCCCAAGGCGCGTCGGCTGTTATAGCCGAGCTGTCGTCAGTGCAGCTGAGCGTCAAGGACGCAGTCTTTCGCGGCAAGATGGATGCCGAGGCTGCTCACGCTGTCCACGCTGCGATTGCACGCTACGACGAGCTCGTCGTAGCGATGCTGCTGCGAAATTCAGTGTTGGAGATTGCCTCGAAGGTGCAGGTGCAGGCACCCCCGGCTGCTCAAAACACTGTTGCCCCTGTAGCTGCTTTGACTGTACCCACAGCTGCCCCACGGATGAGCAAGCCAGTTCCGACGTGGTCTGCTGTGGTGACCAGCCAGGACCCCGCTGTCACGGGAAAACAGGTGGCGGAGAAGATCCTCAAGGAAGTGGCTCCAACCCTTGGCGTCCGTGTCCACGACGTGCGTGAGCTGCGTCGTGGTGGTGCCATAATCCGCACACCTTCGGTGGGCGAGATTAAAAGGGCGGTGGCAAACGCCAAGTTTGCTGAGGTTGGCCTCGCTGTTGAGCGAAACCGGAGCCCTAAGCCGAGGATCACTATCTTCGACGTGGACACGAGCATACTGCCGGAGGAGTTTATGGAGGAGTTGTATGTGAACCACTTCAAGGAGCAGCGCACGATGGCAGCCTTTAAGAGGAACGTCCACTTGGAGACAAAGCCTTGGTCCACCACTTACAGCGACAGAGTCAATCTGACTCTTGAAGTGGACGAGAGCGCACTGGCCGTACTTGAAGAGACCGGACGGGTCTATATCAAGTGGTTCTCATTCCGATGCCGGTCCCTCGTACGTACCTATGCGTGTCATAGGTGCGTTGGATTCGATCACAAGGTGTCTCAGTGCCGATCGAAGGACGTCACATGCCGTCAATGTGGCGACACTGGCCACACTGCCGCAAAGTGTACCGAGCAGGTGAGCTGCAGAAATTGCAGACAGAGGCGGCTACCCGACGGGCATCACATGCTCTCGGGGACGTGCCCCATTTATGCTGCGGTGCTAGCGAGGGTGGCAGCTAGGCATTAAAATGTTAAGCTTCACCCAAGCAAACTATGGTCGTGGCAGAGCTTCGACTATCAAGCTCCGAGTCCGGATGCGAGACCTAGGCCACTCGATCGCACTTGTGCAGGAGCCCTATGTGGATAAAAGAGGAGAGATTTCGGGCCTCCCATCCGGGATGCTCGTTTTCACTGATCTCCGGAAAAAGGCTGCCATCATCATCGACGATCCAGATGCCATCTGCATGCCAATTACATCGCTGATCACCGAGTTTGGCGTATGCGTGAGTGTCACTGGAAGATTTGGCTCAATCTTCCTGAGCTCCGTATACTGCCAATTCAACACCGAACTGGAGCCGTACCTCGAGTACTTAGATGCGGTGCTGCTGTTAGGCAGCCGCACTCCCGTCATCTTTGGCCTTGACGCGAACGCAGTATCCCCCATGTGGTTCAGTAAGCTCTCTGAGCATGCTCAGAGACATGAGAACTACAACCGGGGTGAGCTGCTGCCTGAGTGGTTACTCAGAAGCCGAGCCAGTGTGCTAAACGAGGCCAGCGAGGTGTACACGTTCGACAATCGCAGAGCCCAAAGCGATATCGACGTGACAATCGTCAACGATGCAGCGTCTATGTGGGCCACATATGACTGGAGAGTGGACGAATGGGATCTTAGCGACCACAACATTATAACTGTTGAGGTGACGCGTGACCCATCAGACACAGTTGAGAGCTTTGCTCCTGTGCCGTCCTGGAACGTCTCAAATGCGCGTTGGCGGTTGTTCGGTGAGGAAGCAAGACGATTGGCAGCCGAAGTGCCTGAGGACTTCGAGGAAACGCCATTGGACGACCAAGTGTCTGCAGTGCGCTCGCTCGTACACCAGTTGTGCGACCAAGTGCTGGGACGCAGACCGCCGAGAGCTAAACGGAGAGTGGTTTGCGCGCCAAGAGGTCAGAGGTCAGGACACTGAGGCGTCGGCTCCAGGATGCTCGTCGTAGTGGCAACGACGAGGTCGGGCGACTTGCTTCTGCACTGAGGATTTCCTCGGGGCAGTACAAGAAGCTCATCCTGAAGGCGAAGGAGGACAATTGGCGTCGGGGGCCCGTATACAAAATATGCCGGGGACGAAAGAAGTCTACCGAGATAGGAAGTCTTCGTTCGAATGGTGAGCTGGTCGTAACATGGCACGACTGCGCGGGTGTGCTCCTCTGTAACTTTTTCCCAGTTGCGGAGTCGAATGCGCACATCGCCATTCCGAACGAGGCTCCTCCAGCCCTCGAAGAATTCGAGGTGGATGCTTGTGTCGCCAGGTTGAAGAGCAGGCGCTCTCCCGGCATGGACGGCATCACCGGTACGATCTTCAAGGCACTGTGGAGGGCCATCCCTCAGCACCTGACAGCGTTGTATTCCCGCTGCGTAGACCAAGGATACTTCCCCACCGAGTGGAAGCGCCCGCGAGTAGTGCCACTGCTCAAGGGGCCTGATAAGGACAGGAGCGATCCTGCCTCTTATCGTGGCATCTGTCTGCTGCCAGTTTTCGGCAAGGTGCTTGAGGGGATCATGGTGAATCGGATGAAGGAGGTTCTTCAGGATGGCAGCAGATGGCAATTTGGATTCAATGAAAGACGCTGTGTGGAGGATGCTTGGAGACACGTCGTGAGCACTGTTGCCGCCAGCCCGGCCCAATATGTGCTCGGAATCTTCGTGGACTTCAAGGGTGCCTTCGACCACGTGGAGTGGAGTGCCGCTATGCGCAAGCTGATCGACTCCGGCTGCCGAGAAGCCGGCTTGTGGAGAAGCTTCTTCTCTGGCAGGAGCGCAAGTATCGTCAGCAGGTATGGAGAAGTCACTGTTCCGGTGACAAGAGGTTGCCCACAGGGGTCCATCAGTGGTCCATTTATTTGGAATCTCGTGATGGACACACTTCTCCAGCGTCTGGAAACACATTGTGTATTCAGCGCGTATGCAGACGACTTGCTGCTTTTCACCGAGGGAAATTCCCGAGCTGAACTGGAGAGGAAAGGAGCGCATTTGATGTCCATCGTAGGAGCGTGGGGAGTAGAAGTCGGTGTATCCGTTTCTACCAGCAAGACGGCTGTCATGCTGCTGAAAGGTAGATTATCACCGAATAGGCGGCCATTGGTACGATTTGCTGGAGCAAACACACCATATGCTGACGAATACCGGTACCTTGGCATCACGGCCGGCGAGCGGTTGAGTTTTCTTCCGCACTTCACGTACTTACGTGAGAAGCTGGCCGGAGTCGTTGGCGCTTTGGCACGCGTACTGCGGGTCGACTGGGGTGTCAGTCCGCGCGACAAGCGGACCATAATTGCCGGACTCATGGTGCCTTGTGCAAGTCGTTGCCAGGAGGCAGATCACCCGATGCCAGAGGCTCGTCCTGCTTGGATGCCTACCGGTATGCCGAACAGTGTCCACTGTGGAACTGCAGGTGCTTGCAGGAGTCCCCCCTTTGATCTGATGGCCACGCGACTGGCTATTAAGGTCAAATTGAAGCGCGACTACCCGTTGGAGGATGGCGATTGGCTGTACGGTGAAGACCTGACAAGTCTTAACTGGATGCAAAGGATGGCGCGGCTGGACGAAGACTTACAGCGCGAGTGGCAGCGCAGATGGGATGATGGTGCCGATCACGGACGAGTGACCCACCAATTTCTTTCCGATGTAAGCTTCGTCTTCAGCGAGCGTAATTTTGGCTTTACGCTACGCGCCGGTTTCTTGCTGACTGGCCATGGATCGCTGAACGCATTTTTGCATGCAAGGCACCTGAGTGAAACACCTGCATGTCCATGCGGTGCGGATCTTGAGGACTGGCAGCACGTGCTATGTGTTTGCCCCTTGTATGCACAATGGCGAGACCTCGATGGACTGGGAATACGGCACGAGAATGGCGTCTGGATTGTGTCTGGAGTGGCAGAAACACAGGAGAGGATGAGGCTGCTGGATGAGTTTGCTGGCGCAGCGTTTGCAGAACGGAAGCGGTGTCTGCTGGAGTCCTCGCGGGTGAGTGGGCTGTCAGTCCCGGGCTAGGCCAAAACTGACAAAATCCTCCTGGTGCTCCCTGTTCCGGTGCCTGTCGGGGCCAAAAGGGGAGGGCCCACCGAGCCTATCGGTACCACGGGTTGAGTAGTTTTTCCATGGCTACTCATTGAGGTCGGCCCCCTTGTGGGAGTATCGTGGTGGCTGTGGTTGACACCCAAATCGCGGGTAGAGTCTCAGTCGAGGCTCGACGTGGAGTTGCGTATCAACCGGGTGCTGTGACCCATAGATCAGCAGAGGTTTTAGATAAACCTCGCCCCTCACCAAGGGGGACTGTCATGCCCGACAAGCAGACAATCAAATTGGTACCTAGAGGACTTCGGCCTTCTAGGGGCGCTAGTCTGGCGTCACCACTCCAGATTCATCGTGTCATATGTACAATTATGTGCATATCAGGGCACCGTGGTTGTAATCCTACCTCTTTGGAAAATGCCACGTTAAATAAAACCTGAGCGATCAGATTAGTTCTGTCCCTATCTACTCAGTGACGCGCATGAATGGATTAACGACGGACGTGATTTTCGATCGCTCCCGAAAATCAAAAATAATTCGTCGCCGACTTCGACGCTTTTGTTTTGATTACCCACGCGAGTCTCGAGTTTTTGTGTGTCGCGGCCACAGAAGCCTCGCCTTTCTTACGGTTGTTGCTGAGCAGCCTGTGCCAAAGTCGTAAACAAGGCAATAAAACACTTTGCGGTAAATTGCGTGAGTTATCTGTGAACAATTAACAGTGTGTGTGCGGTGCGTGTATCGGCTTCCGGTTCGCATCCGCGGTAGCTGTACCAGCCAGCTTTTTTCACACGTGTGGTGTGTGTCGCGGATTAAGTTTCCGAAAACTGCCGATTGAGGGCGTTTGTTCTTAAAAACCGCCGATAGAGGGCGCTGATTGGTGTGTGTCGCGGATTTCGGTTCCGGAAATCGCACACAGAGGTCGCTCAGTATGAGCGAAACGCCAACGCCAGGCAAGCTGAGCCGCTCATCGAGCATGGCCAGCGTGATAAGCGAGGGTAGCTCGAGTGGTACCCGTCGCCGAGGAAAACGTGGGAAGAGGACCAAGGTGCCCTCTGATGACTCGCCGCCACTTTCGCTGGCATATGGGCAGTCGAAACGGGCCGCTGTCGAAGGTGAGTTGCCTTAGGACGAGCTTATTTTTAAAGCTCCAGCCGTCCCTGCCCCTGCTACCCCTGCTACCCCTGCTGCCCCTGCTGCTGATGATGGAGCTGCTCCTGTTGCTGCCCCTGCTGCTGCCCCTGCTGCCGCTTCTCATGCTGCATCGCTCGCTGCCGCTCTTGACAAAGTAAAGGCTGCTGTCGCCCGTGATGTGGCTCCACGCCCCGTGGCTGATGCTCCGCGCTGCCCAGCGACTGCCATAGTCGCCCAAGGCGCGTCGGCTGTTATATCCGAGCTGTCGTTAGTGCAGCTGAGCGTCAAGGACGCAGTCTTTCGCGGCAAGATGGATGCCGAGGCTGCTCACGCTGTCCACGCGGCGATTGCGCGCTACGACGAGCTCGTCGTAGCGATGCTGCTGCGAAATTCAGCGTTGGAGATTGCCTCGAAGGTGCAGGTGCAGGCACCCCCGGCTGCTCAAAACACTGTTGCCCCTGTAGCTGCTTTGACTGTACCCACAGCTGCCCCACGGATGAGCAAGCCAGTTCCGACGTGGTCTGCTGTGGTGACCAGCCAGGACCCCGCTGTCACGGGAAAACAGGTGGCGGAGAAGATCCTCAAGGAAGTGGCTCCAACCCTTGGCGTCCGTGTCCACGACGTGCGTGAGCTGCATCGTGGTGGTGCCATAATCCGCACACCTTCGGTGGGCGAGATTAAAAGGGCGGTGGCAAACGCCAAGTTTGCTGAGGTTGGCCTCGCTGTTGAGCGAAACCGGAGCCCTAAGCCGAGGATCACTATCTTCGACGTGGACACGAGCATACTGCCGGAGGAGTTTATGGAGGAGTTGTATGTGAACCACTTCAAGGAGCAGCGCACGATGGCAGCCTTTAAGAGGAACGTCCACTTGGAGACAAAGCCTTGGTCCACCACTTACAGCGACAGAGTCAATCTGACTCTTGAAGTGGACGAGAGCGCACTGGCCGTACTTGAAGAGACCGGACGGGTCTATATCAAGTGGTTCTCATTCCGATGCCGGTCCCTCGTACGTACCTATGCGTGTCATAGGTGCGTTGGATTCGATCACAAGGTGTCTCAGTGCCGATCGAAGGACGTCACATGCCGTCAATGTGGCGACACTGGCCACACTGCCGCAAAGTGTACCGAGCAGGTGAGCTGCAGAAATTGCAGACAGAGGCGGCTACCCGACGGGCATCACATGCTCTCGGGGACGTGCCCCATTTATGCTGCGGTGCTAGCGAGGGTGGCAGCTAGGCATTAAAATGTTAAGCTTCACCCAAGCAAACTATGGTCGTGGCAGAGCTTCGACTATCAAGCTCCGAGTCCGGATGCGAGACCTAGGCCACTCGATCGCACTTGTGCAGGAGCCCTATGTGGATAAAAGAGGAGAGATTTCGGGCCTCCCATCCGGGATGCTCGTTTTCACTGATCTCCGGAAAAAGGCTGCCATCATCATCGACGATCCAGATGCCATCTGCATGCCAATTACATCGCTGATCACCGAGTTTGGCGTATGCGTGAGTGTCACTGGAAGATTTGGCTCAATCTTCCTGAGCTCCGTATACTGCCAATTCAACACCGAACTGGAGCCGTACCTCGACAGAGACATGAGAACTACAACCGGGGTGAGCTGCTGCCTGAGTGGTTACTCAGAAGCCGAGCCAGTGTGCTAAACGAGGCCAGCGAGGTGTACACGTTCGACAATCGCAGAGCCCAAAGCGATATCGACGTGACAATCGTCAACGATGCAGCGTCTATGTGGGCCACATATGACTGGAGAGTGGACGAATGGGATCTTAGCGACCACAACATTATAACTGTTGAGGTGACGCGTGACCCATCAGACACAGTTGAGAGCTTTGCTCCTGTGCCGTCCTGGAACGTCTCAAATGCGCGTTGGCGGTTGTTCGGTGAGGAAGCAAGACGATTGGCAGCCGAAGTGCCTGAGGACTTCGAGGAAACGCCATTGGACGACCAAGTGTCTGCAGTGCGCTCGCTCGTACACCAGTTGTGCGACCAAGTGCTGGGACGCAGACCGCCGAGAGCTAAACGGAGAGTGGTTTGCGCGCCAAGAGGTCAGAGGTCAGGAGACTGAGGCGTCGGCTCCAGGATGCTCGTCGTAGTGGCAACGACGAGGTCGGGCGACTTGCTTCTGCACTGAGGATTTCCTCGGGGCAGTACAAGAAGCTCATCCTGAAGGCGAAGGAGGACAATTGGCGTCGGGGGCCCGTATACAAAATATGCCGGGGACGAAAGAAGTCTACCGAGATAGGAAGTCTTCGTTCGAATGGTGAGCTGGTCGTAACATGGCACGACTGCGCGGGTGTGCTCCTCTGTAACTTTTTCCCAGTTGCGGAGTCGAATGCGCACATCGCCATTCCGAACGAGGCTCCTCCAGCCCTCGAAGAATTCGAGGTGGATGCTTGTGTCGCCAGGTTGAAGAGCAGGCGCTCTCCCGGCATGGACGGCATCACCGGTACGATCTTCAAGGCACTGTGGAGGGCCATCCCTCAGCACCTGACAGCGTTGTATTCCCGCTGCGTAGACCAAGGATACTTCCCCACCGAGTGGAAGCGCCCGCGAGTAGTGCCACTGCTCAAGGGGCCTGATAAGGACAGGAGCGATCCTGCCTCTTATCGTGGCATCTGTCTGCTGCCAGTTTTCGGCAAGGTGCTTGAGGGGATCATGGTGAATCGGATGAAGGAGGTTCTTCAGGATGGCAGCAGATGGCAATTTGGATTCAATGAAAGACGCTGTGTGGAGGATGCTTGGAGACACGTCGTGAGCACTGTTGCCGCCAGCCCGGCCCAATATGTGCTCGGAATCTTCGTGGACTTCAAGGGTGCCTTCGACCACGTGGAGTGGAGTGCCGCTATGCGCAAGCTGATCGACTCCGGCTGCCGAGAAGCCGGCTTGTGGAGAAGCTTCTTCTCTGGCAGGAGCGCAAGTATCGTCAGCAGGTATGGAGAAGTCACTGTTCCGGTGACAAGAGGTTGCCCACAGGGGTCCATCAGTGCTCCATTTATTTGGAATCTCGTGATGGACACACTTCTCCAGCGTCTGGAAACACATTGTGTATTCAGCGCGTATGCAGACGACTTGCTGCTTTTCACCGAGGGAAATTCCCGAGCTGAACTGGAGAGGAAAGGAGCGCATTTGATGTCCATCGTAGGAGCGTGGGGAGTAGAAGTCGGTGTATCCGTTTCTACCAGCAAGACGGCTGTCATGCTGCTGAAAGGTAGATTATCACCGAATAGGCGGCCATTGGTACGATTTGCTGGAGCAAACATACCATATGCTGACGAATACCGGTACCTTGGCATCACGGCCGGCGAGCGGTTGAGTTTTCTTCCGCACTTCACGTACTTACGTGAGAAGCTGGCCGGTGTCGTTGGCACTTTGGCACGCGTACTGCGGGTCGACTGGGGTGTCAGTCCTCGCGACAAGCGGACCATAATTGCCGGACTCATAGTGCCTTGTGCACTATTTGGTGCCTCGGTTTGGTACGGCGTGACACGACGACAAGTCGTTGCCAGGAGGCAGCTCACCCGATGCCAGAGGCTCGTCCTGCTTGGATGCCTACCGGTATGGCGAACAGTGTCCACTGTGGCACTGCAGGTGCTTGCAGGAGTTCCCCCTTTGACCTGATGGCTATTAAGGTCAAATTGAAGCGCGACTACCCGTTGGAGGATGGCGATTGGCTGTACGGTGAAGACCTGACAAGTCTTGACTGGAAGCAAAGGATGGCGCGTCTGGACGAAGACTTACAGCGCGAGTGGCAGCGCAGATGGGATGATGGTGCCGATCACGGACGAGTGACCCACCAATTTCTTTCCGATGTAAGCTTCGTCTTCAGCGAGCGTAATTTTGGCTTTACGCTACGCGCCGGTTTCTTGCTGACTGGCCATGGATCGCTGAACGCATTTTTGCATGCAAGGCACCTTAGTGAAACACCTGCATGTCCATGCGGTGCGGATCTTGAGGACTGGCAACACGTGCTATGTGTTTGCCCCTTGTATGCACAATGGCGAGACCTCGATGGACTGGGAATACGGCACGAGAACGGCGTCTGGATTGTGTCTGGAGTGGCAGAAACTAAGGAGAGGATGAGGCTGCTGGATGAGTTTGCTGGCGCAGCGTTTGCAGAACGGAAGCGGTGTCTGCTGGATCCCTCGGGGGTGAGTGGGCTGTCAGTCCCGGGCTAGGCCAAAACTGACAAAATCCCTCCTGGTGCTCCCTGTTCCGGTGCCTGTCGGGGCCAAAAGGGGAGGGCCCACCGAGCCTATCGGTACCACGGGTTGAGTAGTTTTCCAAGGCTACTCATTGAGGTCGGCCCCCTTGTGGGAGTATCGTGGTGGCTGTGGTTGACACCCAAATCGCGGGTTGAGTCTCAGTCGAGGCTCGACGTGGAGTTGCGTATCAACCGGGTGCTGTGACCCATAGATCAGCAGAGGTTTTAGATAAACCTCGCCCCTCACCAAGGGGGACTGTCATGCCCGACAAGCAGACAATCAAATTGGTACCTAAAGGACTTCGGTCTTCTAGGGGCGCTAGTCTGGCGTCACCACTCCAGATTCATCGTGTCATATGTGCAATTATGTGCATATCGGGGCACCGTGGTTGTAATCCTACCTCTTTGGAAAATGCCACGTTAAACAAAACCTGAGCGATCAGATTAGTTCTGTGGCAAGGAGGGGATACAACTGGCATTTGTCTGGAAACTCATATGAACTTTGCTCCACTGAAGCTTGATCAACTTCATTATTATGATTATTTTTGTTATTGCTATCGCTTTTTGAAGAGGATGGTTCGTAATTTTTCAAATACATCAGCGAGTTTTCAAACATCGCTTTCTAAATACCAATTTCACCAAGATTTGTCGAAATCGGACAACTATATAGTATAGCTCCTATACAAAAGATAGGTCCGAAAAAAAATCGTTCATATCTCAAGCTCCAAGGGTATATAAACTTCGGTCGTGACGAAGTTAGCTTGCCTCTGTTTTTATACCCTTGGAGAGGGTATTTTAAAATTGTCCGGATGTTTGTAACGCATAGAAGGAAGCATCTCCGACCACATAAAGTATATATATTCTTGATCAGCATGACGAGCTGAGTTGATATAGCCATGTCCGTCTGTCCGTCTGTTTCTATGCTATCTCCTCCGTCAGTTTTAAAGCTATCTTAACCAAACTTTGCACAAAGTCTTTTGGTACAAATACGCTGCACATTTGTCGGAACCGGCCAGATCGGATGACTATAGCATATAGCTGCCATAGGAACGATCGGTTTAAAAACTAGTTTAAGTGAGAAAAACTTTTTTTTTAGTGCTATCGCTCCCAACGCTCGTATTTATAAGTTTTTAATGATTTCACATAATTTCACCAAAACTTGTCGAAATCGGACAACTATATAGTATAGCTGTCATACAAAAGTTGGGTCTGAATAAAAGACTTAGTGAGAAAAACTCTGTCATACAAAAGTTGGGTCAGAAAAAAGTCTTACAGCCATGCTCCCATTTTCGCTTTCGCAAAAATTTTACGATTTGGTCTCTAAATCGCAAAAGTAGGTGCTCCGAAATTCGCAAATCGCAAAATTTCGCCGATTTAAAACCGGCGACGTATGAGTGCGTGAAATGAAAAGTAAATCGGAAATGTTACCAGAGAGAAGAACTGCCTTCCTATGAATTAAATTTTTTAATACTCTGTGACTATTTAAAATTGTTTTCGTGGACTGTCTTATACAATTTGGATTAAACTATTGTCATAAACAATTTTTTTCCTAACCCACTTAAATTTGCGCATGCAGCAAAACAGCCTTTGACAACAACAATTTGCGATTTGGCTGGGGCGATAACCGATAAATTTATCGATACAGCTGCTTTTGCCACGCGAAGCGTTGCAAAACGAATTGGGAATGAAACACAATCGATAACAAAAAGTTGCGAATTTAGGAGCACTTACAATAAAATTCGTACGAATTTGTTGAAATCGCAAATCGCAAAAGTAAGTGAAAGCCGGAGCACAGCTGTTAGTGAGAAAAATGTTATTGCTTTCAATGTTATCGCTCCCAACGCTCATATTTATAAGTTTTCCATGATTTTACATAATCTTAACATGATTTGTCGAAATCGGACCACTATAGAGTATAGCTGCCATACAAACTGTCAGGCATATATCAAGCTCCAAGGGTATATAAACTTCGGTCGAGCCGAAGTTAGCTGGCCTCTATTTTTAATATTGTTCTGGTGAGGTTGGGTTTGTTTTTTATAGTAAATATGTACAGGTGAGTGGTTGGAGAATATGAGATTTTTGGCTGTTTTGCCGGTTAGAAAGTTCCGTCTGTGTGTAATGTGTGTTAATTTAGCTTCAGCCAGAAAGTTGTTCACAGGTGTGGTTCTAAAGGCTCCTAGTCCTATTCGGACTCCGCTATTTATTATTTTTTGAATTTTTTTATGTGTGTTTTGGGTGAATTTACGTAAAATATTTGACCGTAGTCACTCTTTGAGATAATACGTGATTTAAGTGGGCATAACGCACAAACAATTGTGTCATAGCGCCCGCGGGCGTTCTGTCACTTTTGAAAGTGTCATATCGCCCGCGGGCTTTATGTCATTTTTCTTGTGGGCCTTATGACACTATGAGAAGTGCATTAACGCCCGAACCTAATAATTATGAGATACCTGGTATAAATAGCCGCCCAGCATAATTTCTTGTAAGAATGGACTGCTCAATAACGTAAGAAGCGCCGCAGGCAAAAAAATAGCGCGGTTTTAATGTAAAACAATTTTTGCTTGCGCTTTTAATAAAGTAAATTTAACTACAAAATTGTGTTAACATTTCATTTAAACATTATTGATATACTTTGATTTGGCTGTTTACTATTTGCCTGCAATATGGGCAGAGAAATAGAGACTTCGCCGCTTTAATTTTCATCTTTTTGTAGCACTCAAAACATATTTTGAAGTGGCTACAAGGTAATAGTACCACATCACGCGGAGTTTCAAGGCAAATTATAAGAAGCAGCAACTTAGAATTTTTTCTAAATCCAGGTACAATTTTATATTCATAAACAGATTCCATTTCACGTGCACTTAGTTTCGAGATCAATCACAAACTAAATAGAAAATTATTGTGCCAAAAACATTGATTCTTGATAAAGTTCGCAAGTTTTAAGAAATTGAGGGCGTTATGACACAGGTTGAAAATGTCATAAGGCCCACGGGCGCTGTGACATTTTCGGTGCGGGTGATGTGACACTTTTAAATGTGTCATAGCGCCCGCGGGCGTTATGGCATGCAGCCGATTTAAGTACTGAAATTAGGGTAGATGTATTGAAATTGAATCTTGCGGATGAGAGGCATTTTTGTATGTCTAGT
Organism: Lordiphosa clarofinis; assembly: GCA_018904275.1. Taxonomy (NCBI): domain Eukaryota; kingdom Metazoa; phylum Arthropoda; class Insecta; order Diptera; family Drosophilidae; genus Lordiphosa; species Lordiphosa clarofinis. The sequence goes on from JAEIGQ010000273.1 coordinate 17,327, forward strand.
CTTTTATAGAGTCCTGGTATAATCGCTTCTATGTGTGGGTTCCATCTATATTTATGGTTTATTGTCACCCCTATTGTATTGTATATTTGTAGGTTGTTACTTGGGCGTTACAATTGTGTTTCCTGCATATGTGGATGTGCTTGCATTTGTTTGATCGTTTGCGAATGCACAGTACTTTATGTTTCTTTGAAGTGCTATTATACATGACAGCTAGTTGTATACAATTACAAATAGGACTACTGAGATGGGTGATCCTTGGGGTATTCCATTGTGAAGTGAGTGTGTCAGATGTGTGGTTTCCTATTCTGGTTTTTAATTTCCTGTTGGCAATGTAATTTTTTGTGAAGTTGTAAATGTTAGGAACTATTTTCCATTCGTTTAGTTGATTGAGTATAGAACGGACGCCCACTCTATCGAAAGCTTTAGAGAAGTTGAAAAATTTTAAATAGCGCAGACCCAGTACACTACCTTGAGGGAGTTCACATGTTGCTACGTAGGGACTAGAGCGTTTGCCATTAATGAGCTCTTGATACGATCGACGATGAAGGTAAGATCAATCCAATTGAGGACGGAAGAATGAAAGCCAAGCTTGGAAAGCTTAGATAAAAGAGCATTATGGCAAGCTTTATCAAATGCTTTAGAGAAATCTGCATAAATCACATCTACTTGACAAAGATTTTCAAATGCAGAAATGCAAATATTGCTAAACACAGTTAGATTCGTAACCGTAGAACGGCCAGGAAAAAATCAATGCTGATTGGGATCAATGTATAAATTTATAAGAAAATTAAAGTGCTTTGAAACTATACTCTCAAAGAGCTTAGATACATTGCTGAGTTTTGAAATTGGCCTACAGTTTGTGACATCACTTTTTGAATCCTTTATGTGTATTGGGATAACTGAAGCTTCTTTCCATTTACTTATAAATTGCCCCAGTGCAAGCGACTTAGAAATAATCATAGTGAGAGGCTCACAAAGCTTCCCAATGCATTTTTTGAGTAGGAGCGAAGAAATTTCATCACTGTCTGGCTTAAAAGAGTCGTCAAAGTCATTGATTGCTTCCAAAATGTCATCTTCGGATATGGAAATGATGTTAACATTAAGAATCGAAGGAATGGAATCAAGAGTGAACTGAACATCCCGAACACTCTTTAGCTAAAAATTGGCGCTAGAAAAGGAAGAAAACAGATTCACTATCCCGTGATACGAATTTGATGACAGTGAATCAAAGCTCATACTAGATGGAACTGAGGATGTTGATATTTTCGAGTTCATATATTTTGGATTAGTTTTCATCGACTTTCGACATCAGAACATATATTAAAAGATATTTAAAAACTCGGACTCGCGTTTATGCATTCGATATTTCTCCCCATCAGCATGATCGTGGTTATTAGTAAAGCGCTTCTAAAATTCATTTCAAAGATTTTATAATTTTTTTAACCCTTTTGTGTACCAGGGAAGCTTATACGATCCATGCTTCCTTTTCTGAGCATTTTGATTAACTATGTTTAATAAAACATTAAGAAAACTATCATAACAAGTCTCCTAATTAGCATGCGAGAGGACGAAATGCAGCTTCTTATAGAGTTAAGACTTATAGCATCAAAGTGACATTCAAAATTAGAAAAATTTGGCACAGAGGGTTCGAACACATAATAATCAATATTGATTAATATCAAACTATGATCCATATCACAAGTGGCAATGGGGAAGTTACACTTCGTTAAGATCGCATTAAAATCACCGCTAAAGAAAACTAAATCTAAAATTTTATGCAAAGCGTTAAAAACACTACAGATCTGGGTAAGGCCCATACTAAATGGATCATCAAGAAGAAGTATCTCATGAGACTGGTCAACATTACTCGGCACCATAGCCGAAGAATAAGGATCTTGAGCCCACACAATTGAGCTCAAATTGAAGTCTCCCATAACGCAAAGATGTTGATGATCCTCCAGATGCTGATAAATATTCCATATGTTCAATAATTGCGCTTTATAAAGGTCATAATCACTACTAGGAGGTATATAGGAAGCACAAATGTAGAGTTGACCCAAAGTGCCTACCACCAGAACCGCAATTTGGTCCAGGAGCGTGTCATTATTATTAAAAAGAACGCATTTTCAATAGAGAGAATGCATAACAGCAACCAAAAAAGACATGATACAACTAGATGTCGAAGTATTCTTCATCAAAGAAATTAGATATCAGCCAGGTTTCAACAAAAATTATTATGTCAAAGTCACAACAGTCACACAAGTATTGATTATAAATCTTCGTAAAGATTTTGAAGGTTGCGGACTTTAGCATTAAGATCGTCAACAATAAAATGCGAATCATTTGCCACAGCACAATAGTCACATTACCAAAATTAACTTGGAGAGTTTATCAACTGCTTAGTAGCATCTGCACTAAGCTCAATACATGGCAAATGGAAAACGCGGCGGCTCAACGAAGAGCAACGCACAGCATCAAAGCTTAGAACAGATTTCCCCGGCGATAGCCCCGGGGGCACGAACTTACTTGCCGAATGCTTGCCGAAGTCATACTTTATTGTGTGTAAGAGAGAGACACAGTCACGTTTTTGCGCTGTCTGCTTGGGGAACCCTGGCTTAGAAGTTGCGACATCGCGAGATGAAACTAAAGGCACGTCCGAACGCGATATTGGCGCAGAAGGGGCATATTGGGTTTGGACTGTTGCATGTGTGTGGTTTGTGTCCAAGTCGAATACATTTGCTGCAGCGAAGTGGCAGTGGTATGTAGGTCCTTTGCTAATGTAGCAAAGGTCAGAATAATTAGTCCCGTTTCTATTACGCTGTCGCCGCTCTTTCTCATTATTTTTCTAACCTCCGTAACATTTTAATACTTCAATTCACTTAAGATCTCTTTTTCGTGTATTCCCCTTAGATCGTTTGAGTACAAGACTGCTTTCGTGAAGTTAAGAGAGTTGTGTTCCGTTACTTCAATTTCGATTGTGTTGGAGAGAGAGCGTAACTGGATGAGTATGGATGCCTGAGCGAAGTTTTTTGTTTAATATTGTGCCGTTTCTTAGTTTTTTACATGTGTCCAGCTCACTCCTAGTGTCAGGGACATCAACCATGATAGCGACGTTGGCTATCGGGTGATTGCGGTCTGAGATAAAATTTGGTAAATAAAAGTGTTGTTTTTGTTTGGGGTGGTAACGAGTTAAAGTCTGTGTGCTGTTTTGGTTTTTGTGACAAGAAGCTGCGATTAGAAAAGTAAGAGACGCGTCTTTACTCAATGAAGGCGAGAGTCGAACTGCAAAATTAAGCATTATTTATCGATTTGCTGAAGAAACGATAAAGATCGGATGAACGGTTCTCAAGTTATGAGAAAAAAATAAATACCCCCTCCCCCCCCCAAGAGCGTGGAAAGGGGAAAGACAAGGCCAGCCGCCGTTCATATGTGATAATGGTCGAACTTGTGGAAGCGCGTGCGTATCAGTGTGTGAGTGAGAGCGAGTGAGAATTGGGGAACTGCCAAGCAGTATGCAGCAATGTATGTACGTGTGTGGATGTGCTTCCCTTCAGTTCTCGTCACCAATGAATCACCAATGATTCACCGATGAATTGGCCTACGGCATTGATGAATCATTGGTGAGTTCCGATGAAAAAAGGTGGTGAATTTAACATGACCATGTCCTAGGCGGTCACGCATGACTGTTCATTAGTGAATCACTGATGAATTCATAGATTCATCGATGATTCACGCATGATTTCTTTGCAAAATTCATTAATGAATTCACCAATTAATTCATTTATGGTTTACCCATGATTCCTGCATGACTTTTGCAAAGAATTCATAGGTGAATCATCAATGAAATTTTTGCAAAATCCTCAATGTTTCACCAAGGAAATTGCCCCGATTGAAATTCATGAAATATTGGTTTCAATTTATTTTTTTTTTATTTATTATTTGAAATTTAAAAGATTATGTCGTACATGTTAGACTAAAGAGGTACAATTGAATTAGTTTATATTTAGTTTACTTGTTAACATCGTTCAATATGTGAATATCTAACGGATTCGTTGAGATTAATTGATGTTTTTTAATTTTAATTTTATTTCAGTATTATCCCAACACTACAGATACATAAGTACTATAAATTGGTGCGTTGGTCACAAAAACATTAAGATCACAAGTAGTTTTACAGTAATTTGCAAGCAAAAATACAGTAAAACATCAACCAATCTCAACGAATCTGTTAGACATTCGCATATTGAACGATGTTAACAAGTAAACTTAATATAATCTAATTCTGAATTGTACCTCTTTAGTCTAACATGAGCGATATGTAGCTGCTAATGAATACAGAATAATATATATTAAAAACACAAGGTATAGATAAAGTAACAATGTGAAAACAAAGAATTAATGATTTAAAACAATATAGTGAAACTGAAACTATGAAACAATAATTTATATTCACTAGCGATTTCCGTATAAGCAAGAGATTTTGAATTACATTTGGTAATGTTTTAATTTAATTAAAAATCACATGCTTAATATACGGAAATCGCCAGCAGTGGCGTTCGCGGGGGGGTTGTTTGTGGGGTTAACCCCCCCCTGGCTGACGTGGAGTATATTTTTATATGCAAAATAGGGTACTAAGAAACAAGCAACAACAATTTTGAAAAAAATGTCATCGATGGACCGCGAATTGTAAAGAGTTATTATACATTTAAGTCGAGGCAGTCATCAATAGTTTTTTGTTTTTAAGTTTTTAAAAAAATGTAAAATGTAAATTCTTTACGTCAAATGTCGAATAAATAAGAAAACATTACAATTTTTGAGCGATTTAACCACAGAGCTTAATAGCAATGGCAACATACAAATGACGTGTACAACATTTTTTTGATTTGAAATTATGTTATACTTGAAGGTAAAATTTTAAAATTTGCACTACACACCTCGCAAAGTTTTTCAATAACACAAGTTTACAAAAAAAGGCCAACTTTTGCAACAGAGAACTTAGCAACCGTTTCTTATGTGTTTTTGGCTGCTGAACCCAGATAAATTGTCCGTTTTTACCCAGCACGTCAGGCTTACTAGATATTTGCACAAACGTGTGTTAAGCGAAGTCTCATTAAATTTATTGGTCGTTTGGCCACATTAAGGGTCCTATTCGAACCAACTTTGTTTTAATCAGGGACCGTATCATCTCTATAAATATAAAAGAGAGTGTCCTGACTGATTCACTGATTCACTGACTGACTGACTGACTGATTGGCAATCATCGCAGAGCCCAAACGGTAAGAGATAGAGGGCTGTAATTTTCACAGGAGTTTCCGTTGGTGGTGAAAGTGCGTACTAAGACGGGGTTTTGGAAAATTCCACCCGGAAAAGTCGGAAAAGCGTCGGAAAAGTTTGTATGGGAAAAATGGTATTTTTCACCCGATTGACTTGAAACTTGGTTTGTAAGCTTAGTACGCGAAATAATTCGACCCGTGTTTTCCCGATTTTGGAAAATCCGCCCACGAGGAAAATTCCCGGAAAATTCTGCATGCAAAAAACTATTTTTCATCCGATTGACTTGAAATTCGGTTTGAAAGGAAAGTAGGTGATTTAAACTGAAATGTGATTTTCCAAAGTTGGAAAATTTGACCCAACGGTCGGAAAATTCCTGGAAAATTCTGCATGAAAAATAACTATTTTTCATCCGATTGGCTTGAAACTCGGTTTGTAAGGACAAAGTACGAAACAAATTGAAATGCGATTTTTCAATGTCGGAAAATCCGCCCACGAGGAAAATGGTCGGAAAATTCTGCATGCCAAAAACTATTTCTCATCCGATTGGCTTGAAATTCGGTTTGAAAGGACAGAACACGAAATAGTTTGAAATGTTATATTCCGAAGTTGGAAAATTTGATCCAACGGTCGGAAAATTCACGGAAAATTTTGCATGAAAATAACTATTTTTCATCCGATTCTCTTGAAACTCGGATTGAAAGGTCAAAATCGGAATTAATTTTTATTTTTATTTGCCGATGTTGGAAATACCGCCGGGAAGCCCACTGGGATGTGGGTGGAAAGTGGGTGGTAAGTGGATGTAAAGTGTGTGGAATGTAGCGGGAATTGGGAGCGATGTTGGTGGGATGTGGGAGGGATGTGGGTGGTCTGTGGGCGGGAAGTGGGTGGGATGTGGGTCGGAAATTGGCGGGAAGTGTGGGGATGAGGGTGGGATGTGAGTGGAATGTGAGCGGGATGTGGGCGGTAAGTGGGCGGGAAATTGGCGGGAAGTGGGCGGGAAGTGGACGGCGGAAAGAGGGTGGGATGTGGGTGGTATGTGGGTGGGATGTGGGCGGGATGTGGGCGGGAAATTGGCGGGATGTGGGGGGATGAGGGGGGGATGTGAGTGGAATGTGGGCGGGAAGTGGGTGGGATGTGGGCGGGTTGTGGGCGGGAAATTAACGGGAAGTGGGTGGGATGTGGGCGGGAAGTGGACGGCGGAAAGAGGGTGGTATGTGGGTGGGATGTGGGCGGGAAATGAGCGGGAAGCGGGTGGTATATGGGCGGGAAGTGGGTGGGATGTGGGTGGTATGTGGGCGGGAAATTGGTGGGAAGTGGGGGGATGAGGGTGGAATGTGAGTGGAATGTGAGCGGGATGTGGGCGATAAGTGGGCGGGAAATTGGCGGGAAGTGGGTGAGATGTGGGCGGGTTGAGGGCGGTAAGTGGGCCTGAAATTGGCGGGAAGTGGGTGGGATGTGGGCGGGAAGTGGACGGCGGAAAATGGGTGGGAGTGCGTGGTATGTGGGTGGGATGTAAGTGGGATGTGGGTGGTATGTGGGTGGGATGTGGGCGGGAAGTGGGTGGGATGTGGGTGGTATGTGGGTGGGAAATGTGTGGTAAGTGAGTGTGCGTTGTTGTACTATTGAAGGCGCAGCGAAGCGCGACGGGTTATTTGCTAGTTATCTATATATATAAATCTGTACGCCCGACTGACAGACTGACATATTATCAAGCCACAGCGAAAACGGCTTATCGTACAGGTCTGATTTTTTGCATAGACCTTCGTTGAGTTATGCAGGCGCTCACTAAGAAAGGAAATTGGAAAATTTTTCTCCAATCTATTGAAAAAGCCAATGAAACGTTTGTATGGGCAATTAGCGGTTCTTGCGCTCAGGCAATGTTGAGGAAAATTTGTTTCGCTGAGAACGCGAGAGAGAGTGAGAGCGCGCTGAGGGCTGTATGTGTGTGTTTTTTTTTTCACATTAACAAGCAATAAATCAAATGGAGAATGGCCTCATCCAGTTGCATTGAATCTTATGGCTCATACAAAACACATCGATAGCTTCAACAAAATGTTGATCGCGTTTCAAAATAATTTTATTGAAATTCACAAAACTAACTGCCAAAAAATGTGTGTTTGTGTTTTTTGCTTGCAAACAGCCAAAGGCGTCTGCTTTTTGTTAGAGATGGTACGTGACTTCAACTATTCTACAGGAAAAGTGATGGCACACATGACGTGAGCAGTCTGCTAAAAATTAGTTGTCTCCTTATCTCATTTGCGAGTTTTTGTTAATTAACTAGGCTGTGAGCTGATAATATAAGAGATTTATACTTTTTACCTAAAATTTCATAAAAACATTTTGTGTTTGACGGAAAAAACTAAACAGTGTTGCCAAAACAGCTTATTTTTCAATTTAGCTTTTTACAGATAAAAATCAGGGGGCAGCGGGAACTGTTACCTTTATGGAAAATATATTTATTTTTTCCGCATTTAAAAAAGAAAAGTTAAATTTGCTTCTAATTTTTTCGCACTTATAAATAAAATGTCCCTTGACTGTTCAGCATTCACAAGACAGGAAGGGAACAATTTTTAATTCAGGAATTTTCACGCTACTTGAAAATTTGGTTTTGTCCGGTACGACGGGACGGGATAGAATTAAATATGTGTACAGATCACTGCTTTTTCCGCGCCTTGCTTAATCCTCTATTCCCAGATTGATTCATTTTAATCAACCGTAAATTCGAAACTTTCTAAACACTAAGCTAATGAAGCCAATGATATTAAAAAAGAATTAGCTTTTTAACAAATAAATAATATACAAATACAGTGTTCAGAGAGCTATACAATTTTTTTTGCTTACTACGATTTTTTCAAAACTTGGACGCGGACAAAGTCGCGGCGGGTTCAGCTAGCAAGTTGTATTTTAAAAATCACGGCATAATGATTATATAATGATTTTTTACGATTTTCCTTATCGATAATGATTTACTTTGATTAATTTTTAAATTAATCATAAATAATAATTGTTTTTGATCAAAAAAAAATAAAACTCAAAATTAATGATTATTAATGATTTTTATTTTTTTCGCTTAAAATAAAACTCAACAGCAAGTTGCGGCTCCTGTGTTTGACTTTTCACCATTATTATTGCATACAAAATCTCCCCCGGTACCCCAAATACTAATACTAAGCAAATTGGCTTTGGGCTATAGCCGTCAATTTCAGCATATCCTTTTTTGCTTGGTCTGCTTGTTCACCATCTTCAGTTTCATCTTCTGAAGCTACCTCAATGTTTTGCAAGAACTCGTTCAACAGCGAGCAGGTGTTTGAGCTTTGCGAAAGCAATGCATTCTCTTGCTCGAGCGATGTTGATGCGTTTGAGCTACTCGAGCAAGGCTGTGTTATTGGACCAGTCTGAAATGTATATATTAATATGTTATATTTTATATATGAATGACATAAATACTAACGGGTTCTTTCAAATACAATAGCTGCAAAAAAAGCTGCTTTAGTTTTGATCTGGCGAGCATTAGGCTTATTGGGTTTTGCAGCAATACTCGTCTTATCCGTGGGTCCAAGTAAATGCTGCAAACGATTACATCGCACCCCAATAGGCTCTCTTCCCTTTCAAGGATGCACTGGCTCAAAGCTTGGCTTTCAGTGATATTTGCTGCTGCAACAGAAGTCACCCATGAACAATTGAGTGCTTTGCAGCTTTTGTGTTGCAAGGTACGCCGGTTCCAGGGTATTAACAAGCCTTTTAATTAACCCCACTCAGTTGAAGTCAATTTTATTGAATTTTTGAGGCGCCTTTCGCAAAAGTCATCAAATTGTTGCAGCTTGTTCAACATAGTATACGTTGAATTCCAACGAGTCACAACATCAAGCACTGGTTGTGGCAATGACTCCTCCGTTATCAAATACCTACACCGCAGAGAAAAACGGCAGTTTATAATTAAATTAAAAAATATAAATAAAACCATATTAAAATTGTAATGTACCAGTACGCCGGCGTTCTTAAAAGCTACACAATTCGTCGTGCTTTGTCAATAAAATCAACCGATTCGAGGCGTTGTAAAAAATCCTTTACAGGAAGTTGAAGGGCACTTTGATATTTTGAGATCAGACAATGCGGACTTTATTTCAGTGCAGTGATTTTAGGATGTGTGCGATGCTTTCAGCTCTATCAGACCAAAAGTTTTTACACAAATTACACCGTGATCGATGAATTGGACATTTACACCAAGAATTCCGCGATTGCATCTTGTGGCCGTGTCCATTTTTAGGCAGAGGATTCTGTTTTTTATTGTTTCGACCATTTTGCCTTTAATTTGGCTGTATTTTTCCTCGACTAAACTCATAATATTTCTTGACGTAACAGTGGGCATATCCAAGCCACTAAATATTTGGGCTGTTAACGTCTTAAAGCCTTTTGAGTCCAGTACAGCCAATGAAACTTTTGCGCCGGTCACCAGGTCAATACAGGCATTCTTCACTTCATCTTGCCGCATTACCACCGAAAACTTCTTTTTATTTTCAGGCACTTCGGTTTCTTCGGTTTTGGCTACTTCATCATATTAACTTTTGTGCCTCACTTCTAAGTGCTGCTTTAGATTGCACACATAGTTGCCACTGAAAGTCGATTTGCAAATTTTACACTCCGAAACATTTCTTTCCACGTTGAATGTAAAAAAATTGTACAGAATACAATTACGCTTGCAACCCATCGCGAAATGCGATTAAGAATGATCCCCAAAAGAAAAGTATCAATAAAAGCCAGCGCACGGTGTTTCGTCTGGTACAAGCTAGCTGTACAACATTGATTCTCACAATTGGCAAAAGCAACTGTGCAATAAACAAATATGTGGAGAAAGCAAAACACAAAAAGTTTCATGGAAAAGAACCGTTTATTTCTAAAAATAACCGGCCAAAGTGCAAGCTCGTTATTTTGCTGCATTTAAGATTTAAGTTTCCACTTGCTAAAAGAAGGAGTATGTATATATGTATATTGCGAAATTATTAATAAACGAGAGCGTAAGTTAAAGTCGGCGGTGCTCGACTTTGGAATACCCGTTACTCAGTGGGGTAAAGTAAATAAAAAGATATTCTCAATCAGGAGATCACATTTAAATAAATTATTATGACTATAAAAACGCCGCTCGAATTGGCTTCCGATGAACAAACAATCGGTCCCCAGGGAACACCACGAGGAGGCCATTGCGAAAAACAATGGGGTCACAACACATAAGGGAATATGAGGACCTACGAGTCGACTTGAGCTGATTGAACCAGTATGGTTTATACAACTCCATGTTCCCCAAAATTTTATTATCGCGAAAACAACACTAAACTTATAATTATTTTAAATAGTTAAAGAGCAATAAAATTACCTAATAAAAATAAAATACATATTAAATGTTGAAAAACATACTTAATACCATAACTATAGTGCAGTGAAATGAATTTATATACATAATTAATACATAGCAGAAAGCCGTCAAAGGGTAGGTCCTATTCCTAATCAAAACCCTCGCAAAAACTTACTAAAATTCCACTGTGATAGCTATAAATTGTTTCAAATGTTCGCGCTGTAGCTCTGCTATTGGCAATGTTGGAAAATGCCCAATCAATATGAGTATTGCAATTGGTTGTTGATGAATCCAATTGCAAAAGGGACCTGTATCTATTATTGCTAACTAGAAAATTGTAGACAGTCCTACCACAACCTGAAAGTGATCGAAGATCGATGTTAAAGTCTCCCAAAACTAATGAATTACTGCCTAAAACACTGGAGTTTTCTTGAACTAAATTTTCAAATTCTTCCCTAAACTTGGGCAATGGATAAGTCGGACTTCTGTACACTACCAAAATTCCTAAGGATTGATATTTTAACAGTGCAAACTCGAACACTGGTGATGCTAAATTGGCTGAACTTGCATAAAAACGACCACTTGAACAGAGAGTAATATCCTCAAGTAGTTCATTCCTAATGAATATGAGAATGCCTCTTTTAGGTCGAACTCCGCTTGCCACCGACGGGCAATCTAATCGCACTGCTGTGGAAAAGCCCGGTACCTCATATATTTCGTTAGAGTATGTGGAAGCCTCAACGAAGGACAAAATGGAAGATTGAAGCATAAGCTGGTCGGAGCAAACATCATTAATATGACAGTGCAAGCTTTCAGTATTGTGGAAAAATACATTGAAATTGGAGCTGTCGAATAATGAATCAAAATGCGTACGAAGTAACTTTTCAGTGCGAAGCATTTGAAGCTCTATCTCTGCAGGTGATCCTTGATCTGATCTCGGGGGAAGAAACTGCCCAACAATATAAAGACCTGCCGCACTTGTAGCCCTACTGCAACCTACATATAAAGCTTCACGCTGCATTCTTGAATCAGTGTGGACCACCACCTTCGAATATGTAGCGCCCTGACTTTTATGGATAGTTATAGCTTCTGCAACTACAACTGGAAACTGCTTTCGGTCAATAGTGATTTGCTCGTTGGACTTATATTGAAAATTTTTGTAAATTTTTCGAACTGGGGTCCAAGAAGGTTCAGCACGATGGCTACATTTTGCTCGAGCATTTGCTCCTACGCTTTCCTCTATAAATTTTATCCAAAGAATTTCGGGGGCATTGGATAAATTGAATCCTATTTGCATAAGTATTCCCGTGGCTCCATTCACGAGACCATCTGCCGTATCTACATTGACCGTCATCATATACTTGGCATTGGCTTTTAAAACAAGGGAAGTGCACAATCCTTGTGTCTGCGAAGTTTTAAACCCTTTTACATCTTCTAAACATCTGGTTCTAGCTGCAGCATTAAGATGTGCGGCTTTTACACAATCTACAGCTTCTGAAATGTGCTCTTCAGTCAGAATCGAGGATAGTTTTACCCTGTTAAAATATTCTGTTTCCCTATTACTAACAAAAAGATGTATTGCATCATCTGGAACTTGATTGGCATCAAAAGTTCGGGTCCTAAATAGATCAACATCTTCGGAAGTCATTTGGCCGGATGCCATGTTGTTTAATGCTACCGCAAATGGTTGGTCATCTCGCTGTCGCATAATCTCTGTTAGCTCAAAAAACTTAAAACGTGCCCACAGAGAAGATCCAACGATGGCACTGTATGGATCATGCGAAGATGGGGTGGGTTGGAAAATCCAACGATCACCTACAGGGCGTAGTTGTCTAAGATCGCCGAACACGATGACACTAATGCCCCCAAAGGGAGTTTCTCTATTATTGAAAATCTGTTTTAGGCGAGAGTCCAAATAGGAAAACATTTTTGCTCCGACCATAGAAATTTCGTCAATAATTAGAAGTTTAAGATCTATAAATCTCGTACGAAGAGTATTTAATAAGTCTGATCCTAAATCTTTAAATGCAGACCCGGACTGGTTCAGTTGAATAGAGAACATGGAATGAAGGGTAGAACCCCCTATTCCAAAAGCGGCTTTTCCAGTGGGAGCGCACAGGAGAATCTTTGCAGTTGTGGGGTCGCATCCACTTCTACTATTGTACTCCAGGGAAAGGGACTGATATATTGCTGTTATAAGTCTACTCTTGCCGACACCGGCTCCGCCACCTACGAACTCATGAAAAACTGTGTTTTTTTTGACATTGTGCAGAACATGGGTGAAAAAGGCCTTTTGCTTTAAATTTAAAGATCTGACTAAACTGGCCAAGTTTTCAGGGGATACAATTGGCGGGAGTCTTATAATTCGGATATTGCCATCCGGTTCTATACGCTGATCATTCTCATTTAAGTTCAAGAGGTTAATTTGAGAATTTATTTCCGGAAACCCGAGCACTCTAAATTCTTCATCTAAAACAGCATCTATCGCATCCTCTGTATCATCTTCGACAGCCATAGCTCTTCTAAGTGCGTCTTCTAAATCTTCTAATACGTTATATTTCTGAAATCCTGCCTTTATAACGTCCTCGTGATCTTGATAAAACTCCTCACAATTTCTGCGAACTAACTCTGCCTGTTCGTCTCTCCACGGAAAATATAGCATAACTAGCTCCCTAAAGTAGTTCTGTCTATCCGTGTTAATATTGAAACGTCTATATCTGATAGTACAAGGCTTGCTTCGTTCCCTAATAAAACCACTACCATCGCGGAGAGGAATGAACACATCACCTAGGACCCCACTTTCTTCATCATCGTCATTATCAGCAATTTGACGAGTTGTTCTTCGCCTCTCACTGAATTCATAAAACGCGGAAAAGTCGGCTAAACACAGGGCCTCAAGGCTCTCTGGTCGTTGCACATAATGATCTAGCAGTCCCTTAACAAAAATGTCAGTTGAATCCTGAGGCAAGTTTTGCAGTTGCTGTCTAGATTTGAGCATTTTAACTCGAAGTTCTGGCAGATTGGTATTAATATATTTGTCTTTGTGGCTAATATGCGACATTGACATTCCAAGGCAACAATAGGCGGCTTCCTGAGCAGAAATCTCAGTGCCGCAAACAAATTTATGCCCAATATACTGCAACTTTTGTCTCAAGCTTAAATTGCCCCTTTCAATACTTGAAACAGTTTCACGCATCAGTTTTGAAATGCCCCTTTGCGATTTATTTATGTAATTAACAATATAGCTGCAGCAAGCAAAAGGATCCAATATGAACTGAATGTCCATATTGGCTCTTTGCATGGAAAGAATGTGTTTATTATAAGCATTAATTTTAATTTCAGCGAAACTTCTCTTCAGAAAAATTTGTGGCTTTTTCAAGCTAGATCTAAGAACATATATATAGTCCTCGTAGCTGAGGCTAACTTGTTCGTGAGAAATAAAATTTTCAAATATGCTTAAGTTACTGACAACTTCAGATGAAAAGCTGGCGTTTAAAACAGCTAATATCTTCTTGAAGTTTTCTTGATGAAGGGAAACATCTGCAGCTTCTTCTGGCAATGGTTTTAAGATTTCCGTTCGGGGCATAGGAGGATATGGTATACCGAATCGACAAATTTCTTTTCCCCGCACTTTTCGGAGACACGAATGCCCATGATTATGGGTTTGGTATAACATAAACGGAGCTAAATCAGCATTTGTACCATCTGTGGTAATAAACTGATCAATGAAGGCTACAACAGGTGGAATAGTTGCTTCATTGTTAAAATCCACTGAAGGAGCATTATTCAGCCAGAACATACCGTGTATATGAGGCGAGCCTCTCTGCTGAAATTCAACTCGCCAGTAATATTTTGTAACGAAGTGCTCTCCAAAAACGCCCCCTGATTTTTTCATTATTTTTAAAAGCTCGCGATATCTGTAATCAAAATACCTAGCACATGTGACGGGGTCTGTTCTGATTAGGCGAGCCTTTTCACTAAACTGCAAGGTGGAAGCTACTTCTTCAGTTATATCTACTCTATCTACATTTCTCTTAAGAAGGACAAGCAACTCTGTCCACTTGGTTTCAGCAGCTGACAAAGTGATAAAAAAAAGTAGGCAGTCCAAACTGACGAATCATGGCCATGACCTTTCTTTTTTCATCTTCCCAGTGAGCAGGAGACGTACGAATTCCTTTCAAAACTCTATAACCTTCATCGTATCGAATCAAGTTTTCAACGTAGTCTTCACTAAGGGCGTTAGAAGCTGTAGTAGCGTGTGGAGCGGTGTGCTTACGTAAGCAGATGGAAGTGTTATTCCGAATCGTGATCAGCTCTAACTTTTTGTAATTGAAAAACAATTTGTCAGTTCTGCAACCTCTTCTATCTACATTTCTAAGTTCAGACCTAACTACGGTTGCAAAGCTTTGAGAAGATTTTCGCTTGTTGCCAGCGTAAAGGGTCGGAAACGCTAGTTCTTCGGAATCAACGTCTAGAACCATGTCCAGGGGTCTTTGGCCTTCACCTGGAGCAATTGTGATTCTCTGCATGGCAACATCCGCTACCTGATTATTTTCAAGCAGAGTTTCTTGACCCCCGGATTAAGCTCCTCCTCTTCGACATTCTCTTCTAAATGAGGCGGATCCGCATCGACATCCATATTCCTTTCAGAATCTTCAACAAACTCTCTGTCTGCTTGAGATACTAGGAATGGAACAGTTTCGGCTGTAATAGAAGCCATCCACTGCTCATTAAGAGTGACATTATGCTTCCTATAAAGCTCAGTGTTTACTAAATATCTTATTGCTTCTAATATTTTGGATGGTCTAATAGTCTCAGTCATAAAATCATGATTATATTCCATCCTACGCTTGAGGTGGAGCTGGACAACCTCGGCTTCTTGAAAACTTCGTGGAAGAGAAGTCACGACATTGCTCACTGGAATAGGGACATTAACAACAGCTCCTTTTATGGCACTCTGTCGTTCATGCCCGATTGACTTTATAATCATGAACGGAAGGCGAGGAGAAACCAGTCGTTCCTCTAAAGGCGTTAGTCCTTTGAGACAATCGGGCAGTTCCGGGAAATCTAACCCATTCGAAATGGAGAATTTTGGTCTATTACCAGATTTAATATTTCTACCACATGTCCTACAAAACGTAAGGTTGACGGCACCTGGAGAAAACTGACTTGCCAAATGTAAGATTTCAGAGCTAAATTCACAATTGGCTTCTATATAGTTACGAGGTATTTTAATAATCTGTTTGGGAAACCATAGGCCTTTACAAGAAAGGCAAATCTGATCAGGACCCAGTTTTACTTTCCTATTGTAAACTTCTATTTGACTTTCTAAGCTCAGGATTCTGGGTAGTGCAGGGATCCTATCTTCCTGAGGGATATTTGCACGTTCGACTCTATTACGGGACGCATTTCGACGGCTTTCTGCTTCTCTATTTCTATTGTCATTCCTATACTGTGTAACTCTTTGACTCAGACTCCTATTTGCGTCGAATGCTGCTTGACGCGCAGACAACCGAGCACTTCGTCGAGCCAAAGTGTTGCGTGCCCTCTCAAAAGCCCTACGATTTAAATTCGTTCTGGCCTGGGCTCTACGATGTCTATCCTGATCTCTTTCTAAGATGCGAAGTTCTACGTTTGCTCTTCTAAGGTTCGAACGCCACTGGGTATTAGCTACTTGTTCAGCCTGTCTAGTTGCCGTGTTCTCCCGCCTTTCTCTATGTGCTTCTGTGTCCAGTCTTTGTTCGTTCTCCCGATAGTTTCTGTTCGTCCTACGGGCCGATCGACGTAAAGTGTTGTCAGTTTGTTCCCGCTGTCTAGCCTCTGAATTCGCCCGCCTTTCTCTACGTGCTTCTGTGTCCAGTCTTTGTTCGTTCTCCCGATAATTACTGTTCGTCCTACGGGCCGATCGACGCAAAGTGTTGTCAGTTTGTTCCCGCTGTCTAGCCTCTGAATTCGCCCGCCTTTCTCTACGTGCTTCTGTGTCCAGTCTTTGTTCTCCCGATATTACGTCGTCCACGGGCCGATCGACGCAAGTGTTGTCCCGCCGCCCCGCAGCCTCTTCGCCCTTTCTCTACGTGCTTCTGTGTCCAGTCTTTGTTCGTTTTCCCGATAATTACTGTTCGTCCTACGGGCCGATCGACGCAAAGTGTTGTTAGATTGTTCCCGCTGTCTAGCCTCTGAATTTTCCCGTCTCTCCCTATGTGCTTCTGTGTTCAGTCTTTGTTCGTTTCCTTGGTACCGTCTGCTTCTTCTACGGGTCGATCGTCTCAACGTATCTATTTCTTGATTGTCTTCCCTAAGATCGATATCTGCTCTACGAACTCGCTGAGACTCTGCATTTCTTTCCCTCTCTGCCTCGGCATATTGCAAGCTAGCCCTGTTTAATCTATTTCTCAATCTGCGACTATGAGACTGTTGAGAAGAAGTTTGTCTATTTAAGCGGGGCATGTTTTCAAAATATATAATATTATATAACTTTTAGTGTAAATAAAAGAAGTAAAAGAAGAAAGTAGTGTTTTTTAAAAGTTAATTAAAAGTTAAATATGTATAAAGATAATTATTAAGAAATAAAGATATATAGAATGAGAAAGCGGAAATAGTATATAGAATAATAGTATATAGAATAAATTTAAAAGTCTTAAAAAAGACTGTATAAATTCAAAAGTCTTAAAAAAGACTGTATTGAAAAAAGGATTTAATGAAAACTTGCGATTTTCCCAGCAGCAAAGAGAAGCAGCAGCACCTGCAGCACACAACATTAAAAAACGCGGCACAATTAGGCAGCACGATTAGCTTATATTGAATTAAATTAACACAATAACTAGAAAAATCGCAATTTTTAACAAATTTTTGGCAAAGCGCAGAGAAGCAAGTGTTCACTATTCAAAGAATCGATACACACTAGCATTTTATTTATTCTTCAACACTTGACACCGCCAACAGCCGTTACAAAATGCTCTCACTACGACACTTGTTGCTATAGCAACCAGCCTGGGTTTTTTCGCGCGCGCTTTTTTATGTTCTTCTAACTCTTTTTGCCCGCGAATCAGGACAAATCATGGTCGCCCATCCTCGATGTCCACAAACTCTGTCCCTCTCGCAACCAGACTTCCACCCCCCTCTCATCGATCAATTTGCATAACCAACAGCCGTTACAAAATGCTCTCACTACGACACTTGTTGCTACAGCAACCAGCCTGGGTTTTTTCGCGCGCGCTTTTTTATGTTCTTCTAACTCTTTTTGCCCGCGAAACAGGACAAATCATGGTCGCCCATCCTCGATGTCCACAAACTCTTTCCCTCTCGCACCCAGACTTCCACCCCCCTCTCATCGATCAATTTGCATACCAAACGGCCGTTACAAAATGCTCTCACTACGACACTTGTTGCTATAGCAACCAGCCTGGGTTTTTTCGCGCGCGCTTTTTTATGTTCTTCTAACTCTTTTTGCCCGCGAAGCAGGACAAATCATGGTCGCCCATCCTCGATGTCCACAAACTCTCTCCCTCTCGCACCCAGACTTCCACCCCCCTCTCATCGATCAATTTGCATAACCAACAGCCGTTACAAAATGCTCTCACTACGACACTTGTCGCTATAGCAACCAGCCTGGGTTTTTCCGCGCGCGCTTTTTTATGTTCTTCTAACTCTTTTTGCCCGCGAAATCAGGACAAATCATGGTCGCCCATCCTCCTCTCTCTCTCTCTCTCTTACACATGCCTTCAATTTTCGTTTGTCTATGTGGTTTTTACGCGCCTTTTTACGTTCTCTGGCGCCACTATACAGCAGTGTACGGTGTTGAGCAGTGTGCGCACTGTATACAAAGAGTTGAGTAGAGAGATCATGGGCGCCCATCAAAATTCTATCTCACTGCGCCCTCCCCCTCTCATCGGTCACGAAAACGATTTGCTCTCTGCAAAAGCAGTCGTGCTCTCACAACATATTTACGCACTTGTTGCTCTGGCAACAGCCTGCTGGGATTTTTTGTGGTTCGAATTCCTTTTATCAGGTGATTGGTGTTAAAAGTCGACTTTTCCTATTTATTATCCAATCTTTCTGAAATTTTTACAGATTATACACATTGGGGTTAAACATGTTAGTGTTAAGTATGAGCTTGATATATTAAAATTTGTGACAGGTTTTAAACATTTCTTATTGCGGGGGCTGGAGTTTGCGTGGCAAAAATTTGAAACAAACTTGATCTGCGTGCAGACAAAAGAAGACTACATGTCAAGTTTGGTAGCTCTAGCTCTTTTAGTCTCTGAGATCTGGGTGTTCATACAGACGGACCTTCTGCCTGTTACATACATTTGCACGACTTTAGAAAATCCTTTTTACTCCACAAGTAACGGGTATAAAAACATGTTTAACAATGTTCCTGCGATCCGAAAAGTATGCAACATTTTTGGGGTGGGAGGGGTGGCGGGGGTGCTTGGTTCACCTTTTTGCTCATAACTTGAGAACCGCTCATCCCATCTTTATCATTTCTTTGGCAAATCGATTCATATTGCTAATTTCTACCTATCTCTAGAAGGTACGAATCATCTATCTTCAAAACTGTAGAAGATATAACGTTTTTTCCAAATTGCGGGGGCGGGAGTGGGCGTGGCCAAAATTTGAAACAAACTTGATCTGCGTGCAGATAAAAGAAGCATTTGTCCCATACAAGTCAAACCTCTATCTCTTACCATCTCTGAGATCTAGGTGTTCATACAGACGGACGGACTGACGGACAGACGGACAGACGGACATGTCTATATCGACTCGGCTGTTGATGCTGATCAAGAATATATATACTTTGTATGGTCGGAAATGATTCCTTCTGCCTGTTACATACATTTGCACGACTTTAGTATACCCTTTTTACTCTACGAGTAACGGGTATAAAAATATTGCAATAATAATGGTCAAACACAGGAGCCGCAACTTGCTGTTGAGTTTTATTTTAAGCGAAAAAAATAAAAATCATTAATAACACTGGCCAACAGCCATTTTGGTCCAGCCTTATTGATGACAAATTCTGATCCAGTTTTGTGCACTGATTCCAAAACTGGTCTCGGTTTTTCTCCATCAGCTCTTGTTTTCAAGATATCGCGGAAAACCCATTTTGCAGTATTTTTGGCTTTAAAAAAATTATGGAGGTTACACCGAGCAACAATATCAGTATTTACGAGCTCTATGCGACAGTATGGAGCATTAACAGCAAACCCAAAAGCGCCTAAATTGGCCTTTGAAGAGAAATATTCATCAAATTATAGCAAATTTTTCAAACTTAATCGCCGTGTACTAGCTATTTGGGGTGCTTGCATTTTAATGATTAGCATGTAGGCCAATGGTTCTTCTAATTTCACAAATTTTGTTGCATTTAAATCTTCTCTAAGGACAAAGTTATAAGCGGTTTATCCCGAAAAAATTAATTAAAATTTATGGCAGGATAACTAGATTGATACACAAAATCTGTATAGGAAATGTTAAAAGACTACTTGATCTAACATTGTCCTTACATTAATTGTCAGGCAAATGTACAATAACATTCAATCAGTACTAGATTCAAACAATTTTCCCCAAATCCATATTTGCTTATCCTGCGAGAATAACATTAAAATTAAATGAATTGGGCTGCAAATGAGCCAAATATGTTCCGCACTCACTATAATCTACGGATTAAGCCCCTTGTGACTATTATGATTTTACAAGTTTCAAAAAATGCCTGGCGGAAAGAGATTGTAGTAAAGACTCTATCTGTGAAACGAATGTATATGTCGAGGAAGTTGACCATTCTTATTATTGAGAGGAATGCTCATTCATGCAAGGTAGTGCAAAAACTCGTTCCATTTCGCAAGCGAATAACTTTGTGAATCTGTCATGTCATTTGACGAATTTTTTATAGAAAGACACAAATTAAGGTAATTATACCCGTTACTCGAAGAGTAAAAAGGGTATACTAAAGTCGTGCAAATGTATGTAACAGGCAGAAGGAATCATTTCCGACCATATAAAGTATATATATTCTTGATCAGCATCAACAGCCGAGTCGATATAGACATGTCCGTCTGTTCGTCTGTCCGTCCGTCTGTATGAACACCTAGATCTCAGAGATGGTAAGAGATAGAGGTTTGACATGTATGAGACAAATGCTTCTTATACTTGCAGGCAGATCAAGTTTATTTTAAATTTTGGCCACGCCCCCTCCCGCCCCCGCAAATCGGAAAAAACGTTATATCTCCTACAGTTTTAAAGATATACGATTCGTACCTTCTAGAGATAGTTAGTAATTAGTAAAACGAATAAATTTTCAGAAAAAATGATAAGGATCGGATGAGCGGTTCTCAAGTTATGAGCAGAAATGTGGAAAATAGCCGAGTTCAAAAAGTGTTGCATACTTTTTAGATGTTCACCATAAGAAACACTGGAACACTGTTAAACATGTTTTTTCATGAGTAACGGGTATATCGAAGTCGGTTAGAGCCGACTTTAACTTACGCTCTCGTTCTTTTTACGTTTGCCCTTGACATAACGGTGACTACCGGAAAGCTGCGAACCATCAATACATCATTTTTCAAAAGAACTTTTTCAACACCCCAAGCAGTCACACATTTTTAATTTTGTATTTTTTTAATGAATTGTGCAACCAAATACAAAAAACACAATACGCAGTTCTTATGCAGATGTTTTTTGGCAATAAATAAAAAGCAAGTTATTGGAAAATGAGATGGAATGTTTAAATCCAAAAATTTGTACCTTATCAGCAAAATCAAAACTTCGTGGTTCATTCAATGCAGCTTACATTAAAACAAAGTTTGTTCGAATAGGACACTTAATGTGGCCACACGACCAACAAATGTAATGATATTTATCTGAGTTCAGCAGCCAAAAATGCATAACGGTTGCTAAGTTCTCTGTTGCAAAAGTTGGCCTTTTTTTGTAAACTTGTGTTATTATTAATTGGGGTCTCTGCGAAATAAGGCCCTAAAAAAATTAAATAAGGCACCAACAATTTATATAGAAAACAAAAAGCACCTTTTTTGAAACCGGAAAACTCATTTTTAGGGCACTGTTTAATTTATATAAGGATTCTTGGGTTCTTATATAATTTCCTTATTAAAATAAAATAAAAAAATTGCACGATTTTTTGTATCAAATTTTCATTATTAAATTAAAACAAGTAAGACCATTGCAGTCGAGTTAGCTCGACTTCAAAATACCCTGTACAATTGACAAACACACACATACACAAACAAACACACACGCACACATACACACACGCGCCCTCACACACGCGGGCGCAAGCAGCAAGCAATGCGTAAAAAGCAAAGCGTGGGGGAGGGGGTGCAAAAATTGTTTCGTTAATAACTTCTGTGTTTTTTTGCTCAGATTTCAATGTGCTTTTCAGAATAGATAGATTATAGGCCTAAGATAATATATATTAAGCGACGATGTTGTAACTTTAAAATTGTGGCTCTGACAGTTTTTTGCGGTTTAAGGGGGGAGGGGGAAATTTTGCAAATCTGAAACAAACTTGATCTGCGTACGGCCTATACCTATGTACATGCAAAAATTTGTATCTCTATCTCTTATAGTCTCGGAGATCTACGCGTTCATACAGACAGACGGACAGACGGACAGACGGACAGACGGACGGACAGACAGACGGACAGACGGACAGACGGACATGGCTAAATCGACTCGGCTGTTGATGCTGATCAAGAATATATATACTTTATAGGGTCGGAAATGTTTCCTTCTCCCTGTTACATACATTTGCACAACTTCATGATCCCCTTTTACCCATTTTCAATGGGTACAGGGTATAAAAATTGATTCAATTTTAGCGGGACAGGCGACAGTTTGAAAAAAAAATCGCGCGATTTTTGGATGTCAAATTTATGAAATTGGGGTATTATTTACCAAACTTTTGGCCTTCTTTAATTTATTTTTGGGCTTTATTTCATCGCAATGGGGCACTATTTCATACTTCAAATTGGGTTATAGGTTTATAATAAAACTAGCTGAACCCGCCGCGACTTCGTCCGCGTCCAAGTTTTGAAAAAATCGTAGTAAGCAAAAAAAATTGTATAGCTCTCTGAACACTGTATTTGTATATTATTTATTTGTTAAAAAGCTAATTCTTTTTTAATATCATTGGCTTCATTAGCTTAGTGTTTAGAAAGTTTCGAATTTACGGTTGATTAAAATGAATCAATCTGGGAATAGAGGATTAAGCAAGGCGCGGAAAAAGCAGTGATCTGTACACATATTAAATTCTATCCCGTCCCGTCGTACCGGACAAAACCAAATTTTCAAGTACCGTGAAAATTCCTGAATTAAAAATTGTTCCCTTCCTGTCTTGTGAATGCTGAACAGTAACTTTTCTTTTTTAAAAGCGGAAAAAATAAATATATTTTCCATAAAGGTAACAGTTCCCGCTGCCCCCTGATTTTTATCTGTAAAAAGCTAAATTGAAAAATAAGCTGTTTTGGCAACACTGTTTAGTTTTTTCCGTCAAACACAAAATGTTTTTATGAAATTTTAGGTAAAAAAGTATAAATCTCTTATATTATCAGCTCACAGCCTAGTTAATTAACAAAAACTCGCAAATGAGATAAGGAGACAACTAATTTTTAGCAGACTGCTCACGTCATGTGTGCCATCACTTTTCCTGTAGAATAGTTGAAGTCACGTACCATCTCTAACAAAAGGCAGACGCCTTTGGCTGTTTGCAAGCAAAAAACACTAACACACATTTTTTGGCAGTTAGTTTTGTGAATTTCAATTAAATTATTTTGAAACGCGATCAACATTTTGTTGAAGCTATCGATGTGTTTTGTATGAGCCATAAGATTCAATGCAATTGGATGAGGCCATTCTCAATTTGATGTATTGCTTGTTAATGTGAAAAAAAACACACACATACATATACACGCCCTCAGCGCGCTCTCACTCTCTCTCGCGTTCTCAGCGAAACAAATTTTCCTCAACATTGCCTGAGCGCAAGAACCGCTAATTACCCATACAAACGTTTCATTGGCTTTTTCAATAGATTGGAGAAAAATTTTCCAATTTCCTTTCTTAGTGAGCGCCTGCATAACTCAACGAAGGTCTATGCCAAAAATCAGACCTGTACGATAAGCCGTTTTCGCTGTGGCTTGATAATATGTCAGTCTGTCAGTCGGGCGTACAGATTTATATATATAGATAACACAATAACACCCCTAATTTGGGGCCTTATTTCATTTTATATTTTCGGGAAAATTTCCTGCTGCCTTAATAGAGCGATTTGTTCGTAAACTTATAAACTCCTTACCACGCGCGTTATAAAAAATTTTACTGCGGCGCTCTTTCTTTTTTTGCAATTTTACCTCCAAACCAAAGAATAAATCCAAAATTAATTTCAGTTTGAGTCAAGGCATTTATATTGGCCTAATGCTTTCTTTACTTGTACAGCAATCGGACAAGCATCCCGTTCCCGTTTTCTATTAAAAATATCCGTAATCGAAATCGGACGAGTTTGACGCCGCAACCGATTCGTTGACAAAGTTGAAACATTTTATGTATGTGTTTACGAAAACCACTTGTGAAATGTGGATTTTAATAAATTTTCGAAATATTGCTCGTTTTTAGAGCCATTATGTGGCAATTCGCCCTTCTCAGAGCCATCTATGCTTTGTGTGTAGAATTGAGGTTTTGAAATAAAATCGCACTGGTCAGAAACACTGAAACAATTTAAAGAATTTACCTCTTTGCTCAATCACTCAGTCTGCCCTGCCTAACCTGCTCAACCTAAGATTTCAGAATTTCGTTTAGATTGATGATAAAAATGAAGAAGCAGTTAATTTATATATTTTTCAGTGCATGTTGAACAAAAAATTGTTTGAAAAATATGGAGGAAATGAAGTGCAGTTGAATTCTAGAGTTAACTCCCGTTCGACGTCATGAAAATGCCCATATACATACATATATAATATTTTAATTTCTCCACACCAACTGAATTGCCAATTCAATTCGTTTTGCCTATCAGGCTTTCACATTATTATTTGTTGTTGGGGAAGTGGTGCACCGCGACCAATTTTGGTCTATTGTGCCCCCCTACTGAATTTACAACTCCCCTAGCAGCCCTAATTCCTGTACAAAAGCCAGGATTTTTGTGGGTTCTAAGTTACTGATATTGCTTGGGTGTAGAATGTGTTTCCCAAATCTGCTGAGTCTGCGCCTCGCTAGGGCATCGCAGTGTGCTAGTATATGCTCAGAGGACTCCTCCTTCTCTTCACAGTATCTGCAAAGCTGGGTGTTTGTTATTCCCAACTTGTACATGTGGCTCCTCAGTCTGCAGTGACCCGTGTAGAGCCCTGTCAGAATTCTGAGGGCATTCTTTCCTTGTTGGATTAACTTTTGGAACCTTTTGAGGTCGTGGTTCACTATTAATGCTTTAGCTTGTCTCATTCCCCTGGTGTTTACCCAGGAGGCTGTTCTAAGCGTGTTCTCTTCCTTTCTTAGAAGTCCTTTTATTGTGTGTTGGCCTATGCCGCAGTAGGGTTCTGGCCCTACCATTGCGGTGGCTGCACCCTTGCGTGCCAGTTCGTTGGCCAATTCGTTTCCGGGGATGTTGTTGGGTCCCGGTATCCATCGTAGTGTCAGGTTGTTCCTGCTGCCTAGTTGGTCCAATTTGTTCTTTGTCTCTAAGACTAGGTTAGAGGTGAACTTATTGCTACTGAGTGCTTTAAGCGCTGCTTGGCTATCGGAGAGGATAGCTATTTCTATATTATGGTAGTTCTTCCCCATATTACGGTCTGCACAACGGGAGATGGCACATACTTCAGCTTGAAATGTGCTTGTGAATTCTCCCATTGGTTCAGATATTTTCGTTCCTGGCCCTGCTACCTCAAGTCCGGTTCCTTGGGGCGTTATGGACCCGTCTGTGTACCACATAATTGTGTGTGGTTTCATGTTATGTGTCTCTTCAAGTGAGATCCATTCTTTCTTATTACTTTGGTGTACAGTGAAATTCCTGACAAAGTGATACTCGGCCACCATTTCGTCTCAGGGTTGGAGGATTAAAGGGATTTCCTTTTCCAGCTTTTCAGAGTCTCTGAGGCTTACTATGTGGTTTCTACCCACTCCTTCTGCTGTTAGCCTGAGCAGTGTTGCTTTTTTCTTCAGGCAGATGGTATGGTGGAGTGGTGTTAGCTCCATCAAAACCTCGATTGCCGCTGTCGGACAGGTACGCATGGCTCCAGTCATGCATATACATGCCAGCCTTTGCAGTTTTTGCAACTGCGTCCTTACTGTGAGGAGGTTTGCTCTATCTCCCCACACGACAGCTCCATAAGTGAGCATTGGTCTCACAACCATGAGGTATAGCCATCGGAGTATATGCGGTGCCATGCCCCACGATTTTCCGGCTATGCTCCTGCATGTGAATAGTGCTCTAGTGCATTAACTGAGTATGTACTCTAAGTGCTTGTCAAACCTCAGCCTATTGTCAAAGACAACGCCGAGGTATTTAACTTCTTTTTCTGGTGTAATGAGGCAGCCGGATAAGCGTATTGGCCTCATTCTGCTTAGCTTGTATTTCCTAGTGAACGGTACTATAATGGTTTTCGCAGGGTTTAGGTTGAGCCCAACCTCCTTGCACCAATTAGACGTGACTTTCAGACCCCTCTGGACTATGTCGCATAGGGTTTCTTCGTATTTTCCTCTTGCAACGATGACAATGTCATCAGCGTATCCTTGGCATGTTATGCCCAGGGAGGCGAGTTTTTCTAGGAGCTCATCCACTAGTAGGCTCCACAACAATGGGGAGAGAACTCCCCCCTGAGGGCATCCTCTAGTTGTGGTGACTGTGATGGTTTCTTCACCTGCCACTGCAGAGGCTTCTCTGCACCGTAGTAGTGAGTCTACCCATCTGCCTACAGTAATATGCTATTGTCCGCTAGCTTTTCAATCGTTTTCAGTAAAAACGATGTCAAACTAATGGGTCTGAAGGACTTGGGGTTGGTTATATCCTTCTTCCCTGCTTTGGGGATGAAGACTACCCTTGCTCTGCGCCAGGCACGTGGGATATACCAAGTTGCCAGACTGCTGGTGATGATCTTCCTGAGGATAGGTAGGAGAATGTCCTTTCCTTTCTGCAGGAATGCTGGATATATGTTATCCGGTCCAGGGGATTTGTAGGGCTGGAATGTTCCAATTGCCCACTCAAGTCTGCCTGCGGACACAACTTTCTTGGCTTCGGCCCAGTTGGAGCTG
The DNA here is from genome assembly GCA_018904275.1 of Lordiphosa clarofinis. Classification (NCBI taxonomy): domain Eukaryota; kingdom Metazoa; phylum Arthropoda; class Insecta; order Diptera; family Drosophilidae; genus Lordiphosa; species Lordiphosa clarofinis. The sequence continues at coordinate 44,196 of JAEIGQ010000273.1, forward strand.
CGAGGGTGGTAGCAGGGCTCTTGGTCGACACATTCTTCCACGGGGATGTTTCCCGGGAAGTGTGTGTCTAACATGAGACGTACTCTCTCCTCGCAGCTTACTGTATAAGCATCATTACCCTTTTTAAGCGAGATGTTGCCATCCGGGCTTTTCTTGTCCAGGACTCTATGAAATCTCGCTCCTTCTTTCGTGTCTTCTATGGACTCGCAGAATTTCCTGTAATTCTTTCTTTTCACATTGATTCCGGCAATTTTTATTTGTTCATTTGTGTTAAATATGCATATGTGTATGTATGCAAAAAATACAACCCCTAAATTTAAGTGAAGTTCCATACCTGCATTTCCAACTCTCCATCATCCACATACAAACACTAGCATTTTAACAATCTTCAACTTGGCTGCCAACATTGTCCAATCCATGTGAACATTTATTAAACAATTAAGCAAACATTTAAATATCTACATACATACATTTCTACACACATACATACATACATACATACACAGTCATATATATTTGCACACAGGCCTTTCGATAAGTGCAGAGCTATCGAGGTCGATCAATCCCTCTGCACCGCTTTTTAAATAAAGCGTTCCAAATTCCACATGCTCCAAAATAATAAATAAAAATTGTCTTCCAAGAAAATTTAAGGCATTTACATCCGCTACATTTAAATAAATTAAAATTAAATAAACTAAAAGCAACCCACCCGGCACACAAGCGAAGGTTCGCTTCGTATTCGTATTTTGTTTAGTTTATGTGAAACTCTTTGTGTGTTCCCTTTTATCTTGCTTCTCTCTGCAGCAGGTAGAAAACGACCGAAAACGACGCTGCGTCGACGTCGCCTGCTGGACTTTGACTTTGCACTTTTAGTGTGCATTTGAAGCCTTTAAAATAAAGACGGCGTCATAAAAACAGCAGTGCGTCAATCAATAATTCGGTAAACTATTGTGTTTTTGTGGTTTGATGTTTTTGTGTTAATTGTTTTAGTGTTAAAATCATGCCACACAAGGGGAGCCACGGCATTACTTATGTGAAGCAAAGCATGTTCCTTAAGAAAAAAATTTCGTGGAAGCACCTGCAATGGGAATGAAGTCGACGGTGGTGGAATGGAGGATGACGCTGATAATTGTGGCGACGCTGTTGTTGGGCATGGGCCATCTGATTTTAGCAATGCCTATGTTGACGAAGATATGTTTATGCCAGAGGAATGTTTTGAACAGCTACATCTTGACTTTAATACTAGACTAGCACAGTGGTTTTCAATAAATAATATCAGCAGAGCAGCTTCCAATCAGTTACTTAGCTTATTGTCTGAAAAAATTAGTGGATTACCAAAGGACGTCCGTACGCTAAAATGCACACCTCGAGGTATTGAAAAAAAATTTGTATTTCCTGGAAAATATTTTCATTACGGTATTAAAGACGGAATCACTGACTTTTTGACAACGAATAAATATGATCGACCTGAGATAAGCCTAAATATCAATGTAGAAGGACTGCCATTATTTAAAAGTTCAACAAAACAGACCTGGCCGACTTTAATAAATATAGAAGGCACTAAGCCTGTGATGGTGGTTGGCCTTTTTGTTGGTCCTTCCAAGCCGCGTGACCCAAATGAGTACTTAAATGAATTTGTTGTGGAACTAAAAAAATTATCTTTTAGTGCAATGTCGTTTCACAACAAACTTTTTAAAATACTTATTAGAGCCTTCGTATGTGATGCCCCAGTGCATTGATATTAGGAGTGAAGCACCATTCAGGCTTCTACTCTTGCAATAAATGTGTTCAAAAGGGAGAACGTTTTCAAAGGCGCATTATATTTAAAAAAAAAACAGAGAACTGCCTTCCCACAAATGAAGGTTTTAGAAGTAAGGCACACCCCGAGCATCACAATATTAAAACTCAAATTGCTTTGGAAAGTCTACCAATCGATATGGTTGAACAGTTCCCATTTGACTATATGCACGTCGTATGTCTGGGAGTAATGAAAACCCTATTATTATCGTGGGCAAGAATGAAAGGTCATGTATTTTCATTGTCCAAAGATAAAATAGCATTGCTCAGCTCAAATCTTGTTTCGTTAAGGCAATATGTTCCAAAAGAGTTTAATATAAAGCCAAGATCCCTTGACGACTTAGAGAGATTTAAAGCCACAGAGTTAGGCTCATTTTTATTGTACACTGGTCCAATAGTTTTGAAATCTATTCTGGCTACTGCAAGATATAATCATTTCATGCTTTTAAGCCTGGCAATGAGACTTCTTTTGCATAAAGATTATTGTATTACGAAAAACATAATCGCCACACGCCTATTGAATGATTTTGTAGAGCAAATTCCCTCACTATACTCTTTTACAATGATCACTTTTAATTTAGCATTTTTAATGTAGCATTTTAAATGTTGTGAACAATCGTAAATTACAGAAATATACAGTGGCGATTTGGCTTCTAGCGATTTGCCAAATCGCTCGAATATTTTCGCCATGCCACAGAACTTTGAGTGATTTCATTTTTTAAACTTGTTCACGAACCCTTTCGAACTTGATTGCATAGGGTTGACACCTCACAAGAGCAAATTAGAGTTATTATTATTATGCGTTTATCTTAACACTTTTAGTTGTAAGATATTCACAACAGTTTTTATTTAATCAAAGCACACGAAATTTTCTTCAACTGAATTCAATTTTGTTTATTTTAAACAAAAATAATTTAAATTCTCCGCCCGCCAAAATAAAAATGTTACCTTGCAACTCTAGCGACTATACGGTTACACGTGAACGGCAGTACAAAATGTAAACAAAAGAATCGCAGTGAATTGCAAGCAGCAATAAAAAATAATTAAATAAAACAAGTGCAAGACTCGCTGTTAAGAGTTGGTTGGTTGTTGTTGTACATCTACAGCAAAGAAATGCTTCTCGCACGACTGATGGCAATCGAAGAGTTACGGAAGAAGCGAATCCGTAAGGAGACGATACAGCGGAGCAGTCTTAGATGCGCATCAGACCCACTGCCCAAATCAGACGATACGTATGTGTTTTTACCTTTGGTTGCTTAATCAGCTTCTTGTACTTTTGTTTACTTATAACAGATTTCGGTACAATTATCGTGTTGACAAGAGCACTTTTTTAAAGATCCTTGACATAATCAAGGAAGATATGCCTTCATCTCGTATGAGTCCGGTCTTACATCTGGCGACAACACTACGCTTTTTGGAAACCATTCCTTTTAACACCCCTTGGCATAAATTGAAAATAAACTTGATCTGCCTGCAGCTTTAAGAAACATTTTTCCCATAAATGTCAAACCTCTATCTCTTACCATCTCCGAGATCTGTTTGTTCATACGGACGGACGGACAGACGGACAGACGGACATGGCTATATCGACTCGGCTGTTGATGCTGATCAAGAATATATATACTTTATATAGTCGGAAATGATTCCTTCTCCCTGTTACATACTTTTGCACAAACTTATTATACTCTATGTACCTTCGGTACAGAGCAGGGGTGACCAGAACGAGCTTACCAGCGCGTAAGCAATAACAACAAAATGAGATAGAGAACTGATTCTTATTTGTGTGTATGTGTGGTCATTGCTACGCAAATCATACTCGATAGCGCGACAAGCGTTCAGCCGTACGCATAAGCAATTTGTTGTTGGGTTCGAGTTTGCGGGAGACATAGGAGAGAGAGAAGACAGCCACATATGATGTTTTGTTAAGAATTGTTTTTGGTTTTTTGCTTACTTACGGCATGCGCAAATCGTATACGCGCAGGCTATTCCTTTGCGTAGAACAACAACACGTGCGTGTTATGCGCAATGAGCATGGGCGCCCCTGGTACAGAGTATAAAAATATGTTTCTCATTACGCGTTAATAAATGTAACATTTTTTTTAGGCGGAGTGAAGTGTACCACGCCCTCTCTTTCGCACATATAGCCCAACGTTTTACATAACCTACAGCAAAAAACTAGACTGCAATATCTAGCTTAGTTTTTACGTTATTAATTAATGCCTGATTTTTGGGAAAATTTTATATAGTGGTGCGTTCCGTCGTTCGCATGCGCTTGTGACTTTGATGTACAGTTGCACTTCCGCGGCGCTCTGTGTCCGTCGCGACGAACTTGGCGAGTGAAAGTTAATTTTTTTTACTAGCTTGGCAAAAGACGTTCGGCATAGCTCCGTGATTTCTATTTCGATTGTCTTTACTGCTTGTGTTTGAAGTGATTTGAAGTGCGAGAGAAGAAGTCAACATATTTATATAGCAGTAGAACCACATTCATGTGCAATGACTAAAACGGTAAGCTATGTTTATAAACATTTGTACATACTATGCAGGTAATTATATTTGTACATGTTTGCATATGTAATTTGTTTTACAGATATACATACATAAATGTATGAACATTAGATTGTGTAAAAAGAAGAGCCAAGTAGATATAAATAATTGGAGCGTCTTCTGGTATAACTTCCAAACGTTTTTACATACATACACACAGATATAGGTGTTCCTATTTTTATTATTTGTTGTGCGGAAGTGGTGCACCCCGACCAATTTTGGTCAATTATGCCCCCCAACTGAGTTTACAACTCTCTTAGCAGCCCTATTTCTTGTACAAAAGCCAGGATTTTGGTGGGTACATATCAGGTTACTGATATGGTTTGGGAGTTGAATGTGTTTCCCAAATCCGCTGAGTATTCGCCTCGCTAAGGCATCGCAGTGTGCTAGTATATGTTTCTTCTTCTCACAATATCTGTATGTTATTCCAAACTTGGACATGTGGCTCCGCAGTCTGCAGTGACCGATGTAGAGCCCTGTCAAAATCCGCGGGCATTCTTTCCTTGTTGGAACCTTTTTAAGTTGTGGTTCACTATTAATGCTTTAACTTGTCACATTCCCCTGGTGTTTACCCAAGAGGGTTATGCCGCAGTAGGGTTCTGGCCCTACCATTGCGGTGGCTGCACCGTTGCGTGCCAGTTCGTTGGCCAATTCGTTTCCGGGGATATTGTTATGTCCCGGTATTCATCGTAGGGTCAGGTCGTTCCTGCTGCCTAGTTGGTCCCATTTGTTCTTTTTCTCTAAAGCGGCCCATACATCGCAAAAATTTTGGCACAATTCGCTGTGTGCTAGTGAAATATGGGTTTATGCGTCTCACGCACGCATTTGTGCAAAGCGAGAGCAAAATCAAAAATGTTTTAAGTTTATCGGTTCTTTGCGCCAATTTTTCGTGTGTTTTTGTGGTAAGTGGGCGCATGGTGCAAATTGTGCTCATTTATGAGTAAGTCGTCGGCGCGTTTGCTATCATGGAAAAAAAGCGGAGCAGCATTTTGTTTCAGAATTCTAAGGCCCATTTCCTCAATGTACGGTTAGTCAAACTTACCGGCAGGTTAGCCGGATTTGACTGTCTCATGCTTTCTTTGGCGAAAACCAGCCGGCAACTTTAACCGCAGAATCATGATGGGGTTAAATTTTAACCGGCCGGCAAGTTTCGATAAAACTATCGATACTTTCACTCGATAGACAACAGCTGTGTCGAACACTTGAATTATTTACTTTGCTAATTGCAAAACCAAAATGTTTATAAATAAGCGAATTTGTTGCATCCACTAAATAAAATTGGGAGGCAGGCAGTGAGACAGGAAGAGAGATGCGACAATCTGGAACAGAAAGTCCAGCAGAATGGCAGCCGCCGCAATTTCAGATGTCTTAACCACCGCGCCGACAAATTCGAATTGGCACCAATCGCAAAGCAAGCGAACTCACTGCCCGCCGTCTGCGAAATCGAAGGATCAACTGAGCCAACGGCTTTGTGATGTGGCATACCGATTGAGATCCAACTGCAACTACGTGTTCACCATAACGAAAATACTATCCAAACGCATTACCAGCACCAGGAACGGTATCACCACAATGGCCAATATGGCGACAAAATCCCAGACGGAGCAACGGAAAATAATACCTAATATAGAGTGTAGGGAGGGGGCTAATTACTTAATGTGTTGGATGAAGCCAAATTATTTCAAAGATTCAGGTTGACAAATTCAGCATGTCATATAATTCTTGCTAGGACTACACATCAACTGGCTCTGCGATCTCGTGCAAGTGGTAGCTTCCTCATTGTTGTGGGTGACTTCCTTGGAGTCAGACTCTCTCGGCGAACCGTGCAGTTATTCAAGAGTCCCACGCTAGAGCCTTATTGGCTATCACAAACTCATAGAGACTGACTAATTTGTGCTAAAATTTTAGAAGTCAATTAAATATTTTTAAAAATACCATATTATTAATAAAATCTTACAATCATTATAAACCTTATTTTCCAATCCTGGAGCTAAGCTTGGGATCACCAATTTTTTGGGAAATGGACGAGACTCCAGTGGTGCTGGGAATGTGCGATAACTTCTCGTCTCCGCCGTATCCCTTTTCTTGTTCTTCATAATTTACTTATTTGCCAGCCACAGAGAATTTTTTCCCTCTTGGCCTTTTCGATGCTTCAACTTGATTCATTATTGCTGGCAATTTTAATCAACTTTTTTTTGCTAAATGATAACCAGCAACAGCAATAGAATTAAGAAAACCAAAACAAAAACAGTTGATTCGTTGACAGTGTTGGGTCACGCTATGGCAGCGATAGCAATCTATCGATATCGGGCGAACCTGCCGGTAGGTCTCGTTGAGAAAACCAAATGACTTACCGGCAGGTTATTCCGCCCGGCAAATTTGACCGGACGGTACCTAACTGCAACTTTTGAGAAAATGCCCCTTAGAAGTTCATATTCCTTTACCTGCTCTGTGAAACATAAAAGCGAGTAAGCCAACAGAGGGGTAAAGAACTCCCAATATACAATTTTGATAGAAAAATTCAAAGAGCGCTACCCAGATACCGCCAACTTTACTTGCCGAGCGCTTGCTTTACAATGAAAATTGCGCAAATACTGGTATGGCGAGTGGGCTAAGTGCGTGTAAATTTTGCACCAAAATTGCTGAGATGTATGGTCTGTTTTAGACTAGCTTAGAGATGAACTTTTTGCTGCTGAGCGCTCTGAGCGCCGCTTAGCTATCAGAGAGGATGGCTATTTATCTATTTTGGTAGTTCTTTCCCATATAAAGATCTGCACAACGGGAGATGGCACATACTTCAGCTTAAAGTATGCTTGTGAATTCTCCCATTGGTTCAGATATTTTCGTTCCTGGCCCTGCTACCCCAAGTCCGGTTCCTTGGGGCGTTAGGGACCCGTCTGTGTACCACATAATTGTGTGTGGTTTCATTTTATGTGTCTCTTCAAGTGAGATCCATTCTTTCTTATTACTTTGGTGTACAGTGAAATTCCTGACAAAGTGATACTCGGCCACCATTTCGTCTCAGGGTTGGAGGATTAAAGGGATTTCCTTTTCCAGCTTTTCAGAGTCTCTGAGGCTTACTATGTGGTTTCTACCCACTCCTTCTGCTGTTAGCCTGAGCAGTGTTGCTTTTTTCTTCAGGCAGATGGTATGGTGGAGTGGTGTTAGCTCCATCAAAACCTCGATTGCCGCTGTCGGACAGGTACGCATGGCTCCAGTCATGCATATACATGCCAGCCTTTGCAGTTTTTGCAGCTGCGTCCTTACTGCGGGGAGGTTCGCTCTATCTCCCCACACGAAAGCTCCATAAGTGAGCATCGGTCTCACAACCATGAGGAGTATGTGTAGTGGCATGCCCCACGATTTTCCGGCTATGCTCCTACATGTGAATAATGCTCTAGTACACTTGCTGAGTGTATACTCCAAGTGCTTATCAACGTCATTTTCAGCCCCCTCTGGACTATTTCACATAGCATTTTCTCGTATTTTCCTCTCGCAAGGATAACAATGTAATCAGGCTATCCTAGGCATGTTATGCCTAGCGAGTTTTTCTAGAAGCTCATCAACTAGTAGGCTCCACATCAGTGGGGAGAGAACTCCTCCCTGAGGGCATCCTTCAGTTGTCGTTACTGTGATGGTTTCTTCACCTGCCACTGCAGAGGCTTCTCTGCATCGTAGGAGTAAATGTACCCATCTGCCTACTGTGGGGTTTATTCCTCTTCCGATTAGGGCATTCTTGACAGCAGTATGGGATGTGTGGTTGAATGCTCCCTCAATGTCTAGGAAGGCGCATAGAGCCACTTCCTGGTCTTCTGATGTTTTCTCAAGCATCTTCCCGAGTTGATGCAGTGCCGTGTTGGTGGAACGGCCTGCTCTGTACGCGTGCTGTGTTGGTTGGGTGGAGCTTTTCAATCGTTTTCAGTAAGAACGATGTCAAACTAATGGGTCTGAAGGACTTGAGGTTAGTTTTATCCTTCTTCCCTGCCTTGGGGATGAAGACTACACTTGCTCTGCGCCAGGCACGTGGGATATATCCAGTAGACAGACTGCTGGTGATGATCTTCCTAAGGATGGGTAGGAGTATGTCCTTTCCTTCCTGCAGGAATGCTGGATAAATGTTATCCGGTCCAGGGCATTTGTAGGGCCGGAATGTTCCAATTGCTCAATCAAGTATGCCTGCGGACACAACTTTCTTGGCTTCTGCCCAGTCGGAGCTACGAGGGTGGTAGCAGTGCTCTTGGTCGACACGTTCTTCCTCGGGGATGTTTCCCGGGAAGTGGGTGTCTGACAAGAGACGCACTCTCTCCTCGCTGCTCACTGAATAGGCATCATTAGCCTTTTTGAGCGATATGTTGCCATCCGGGCTTGTCTTGGCCAGGACTCTATGTAATCTCGCTCCTTCTTTCGTGTCTTCTATTGACTCGCAGAACTTCCTGTAATTCTTTCATTTGACTTTCCTAACCTCACTATTTTATAGTGCCAGGGCTTTTTTTGTATTTATGCCAGTTCCCATACTTTTTGGCTTAAAAAAAAATTCGGGTCTTCTTTCTGAGTTTCTCCAAGGTAAGATTTCACCAAGGGGCAATATTTTCTCTTCCCGATTTGCTAAGAGGGCAATTGTTTTCCTAAGTATCGATTATACTTTTGTTTAGTTCGTTCACTAAATTTTCCAGTTCTAAGGGAGGTTTCGGTGACCGAATCCTAGGCATATTATTTCTTAGCGTGGAATAGAAGCCTCCCCAATTTGTCTTACGGGGTTCCTGCTAGGGATACTCTGTTGCGTGTTCGCTTCCAATCCAAATTGGACCATTCGATGGTCTGACATAGATTCCTCCAAACCTTTATAAAAGGTTTAATTGACTTGCTGGAAAAGGTGAGGTCAAGGACTTCCTCCCTTGCTCGAGTTATAAATGTCGGGACAGATCCTACAATACATATTTCCAGGTCGAGTCTGGATCAAAATTCTAGTATCGATGTTTACATCGGAGCTTCCCCATGCGAGGTGGTGGGCGTTTGCGTCACATCCGACAACAAGCGGCAGGCTTTTGCTCCTGCAGTATTCTGCCACCTCTTGTGGGGGACACATACGATCTCTAGCGAAGTAGACAGAGGCCTACTGGAGACAGTGGTCTCCAGTCCCTGGAGAGAAATTCTGAGAGGATAGTATATTTAATATTCTTCCTTATCATTATACAGGCTCTGGGGAAATTATGCCTTTGGTCCCAAATTACCGTGGATTCTCTCGTATACAGAACCTTTATTCCCTCGTTGTACCAGGGTTCCTGAATAAGAGCTAGTCCTAGGTGTTGTTGGGTGAACGTTTTAGCTAGGACGGCCGAGGCCGCCTTCACATGATGAACCTTCACCTGGACTAGCTTGGTGCTTTTGATAGCTGAGGAGGGAGTCATTATCTGCGCTCTCTGGCGGAGAACCAGGGCTGCTCCGAACACCAATGTGGTGTCGGCTTCTTCGTCCTCGTGGACTGCGAGCTCTGAGGCGAGCTCTTGTGAGGACATGGGTGCCTCTGCATCCTCCACCACATCCATGTCCTCTTCCGAAGTCACGGCTGTGCACTGACGCTTCGGCGTAGCTGTTGGCGGCGTTGTGTCCTCGCTGCTTCTCTTTGGGGCAGGGGTGAGTGGTTGCCCCTCTGATGCCCCAGTTCGCGGCTCCTTTTCCATCCGGAGGGCTTCCTCCGGTGTGTGGCCATGCCTGAGGTATTTTAGGTGCCACTTGATTCTGGAGTCACAAAGGCCCCCTGGCTGTCCTCTTGCAGAAAAGGTGTCCTGCTTGGAACGTTTTTTAATATCTTGGTGAATTTATAATATCTTGGTGAACATTTCCCAGAGCTAACCCGTTGAGTCTGTCCTCAGACATATTGACATGAAGGTTACCTACACCTTCCTTCAATTCGTTCAAGTCCGTTCAGCTGTTGACGCGGTAACAAGGTCTAGAACAATTGCAACAATATTGCAAAGAAATTGTTAAGAAATTGATCAGAAATTGAGTAGAAATTGATCAGATATTGATCAGAAATTGATCAGAAAATGATCTGAAATTGCGAAGAAATGGAAATTGATCAGAAATTGAAAAGATATAAAAATTTATCAGAACAAAAAAGACCGCTTATTTATAATTTAGTTTATATATTTTATATCTTTTGTAGCTCTTGATATGGCCTATCAAACATTTATAGATTGCAATTCCACAAAATCTCATCTTTATACTCAAAATTATGAAATCAACAAGTTTTCCCCTATTATTGTAGTCTTCTTACACTATTTCGAAAACAGATTGGAGTTGAACCAAAGTACTTTCGATTACTTATTGTCTCCATAACTTGAAAGCAACTAAAACTTTTATATAAACTCAAAAAATAATCAACTTATAGTCAAAAAGTCATAAATTTCAATTTCTTTAGTTATGTTTTAATTACGATTTCAGCAGCATTCAAACATAAAACTATCATTAAAACTAACATTATTTGACTCACATTTGACTCAGAACTATTTATCACAGACATATTTCCGGAAGTTACGAATAATTTGAATGTTTTTTGATACATTTATCTCCAGGAATTCAAAATGTAATGAGGAAGTGTGTTTTAATTGTCGATATTGCAAAAGCACGGGAAGCAATTTCCAATTTCTCTTGGCATCAATGACTTTGACGGAGCGTTTCTGGGCAATAGAAAGCAACAAAGAGAAAGCAATGAATATTTGAAATTGTTTAGAATTAGACGGACTAAGGACAGGCAGAACTATTTTTTTAAATACTCTTCAAAACACACGTACAATACTAATATTGTTATGATTGTGTGTCTAACAGTACAATTTCAAAAATCGATCGGACGAACTGAATACTTGTACACTTTTAATGAAGTCTTCTAGCGAGCGGTTGGACACATCTCGAAAATTCATTGCTTTCTCTTTATTGCTTTCTATTGCCCAGAAACGGTCCATCAAACCCTGCATCGATCCAAAAAAAAAAGTTGGAAATTGCCTTTTCTTCCCGTGCTTTTGCAGAATCGACAATTATATCCCTATAGTTTGTGGCATTAAATGTACATTCACGAAAAACATTTAAATTATTCATCACAAATGGACTCCGCAGGACATGCTTCTTTATGTGAAATATGTCTGGGATAAATAATTCTGTGTCAAATGTTGGACGTTCACTTTCGCTTTGTTCTGACTCACGATTAAAAAATATCCGGCACTTACTATACCTAAAATTTGATTCCGCTTTTCACACTGCAAAATATTGTTTAAAGCTGCCATTACAGAATCTGCCTCATACATGTCATCATCTTCATCGTCATCATCTTCATTGTCCTCTTCTTCAACTTCGTCGCCATCTTCAGCATCAAGTACATCGTCAGCTTTATCCCGGTCGCCACGGAAATTTCTAATGAGTTTCCAGACTCGCATATATGTATAGAATGTCAGGTCCAGATGTTGACTTCGGGCCCGGAGTAAGGACCAGTGGCCGCAACCCAATTACTAAGTAGCGGCAAGAACGTTTTTATACCCGTTACTCGTAGAGTAACGCACTAAAGTCGTGCAAATGTATGTAACAGGCAGAAGGAATCATTTCCGACCATATGTAGTATATATATTCTTGATCAGCATCAACAGCCGAGTCGATATAGACATGTCCGTCTGTCCGTCCGTCTGTATGAACACCTAGATCTCAGAGATGGTAAGAGATAGAGGTTTGACATGTATGGGACAAATGCTTCTTTTATCTGCACGCAGATCAAGTTTGTTTCAAATTTTGGCCACGCCCCTTCCCGGCCTCGCAATTCTAAAACACGTTATATCTCGGACAGTTTTTAAGATAGACGATAAAGATCGGATGAACGGTTCTCAATTTATGAGAAAAAAAGTAAACCAAGACCCCCCAGCTAACCCCTTCCCACTCTTAAAAAAAATGTTGCATACTTTTCTGATGGTCACCCTAAGGAACGCACGAACACTGTTAAACATGTTTTTCATGAGTAATGGCTATATCGAAGTATCGAAGTCGGTCAGAGCCGACTTTAACTTACGCTCTCGTTTTTTTTGGTTTGCATGAAATAGCCATCATCTACTAGTAGAACGTAATTCATGTCCTCTTTCAACTTTGTCAAAATAGACAAATTACTATATTTGTACTTCCGTAGCATTGGTGCTTTTTTATTTAACCTGAAATAAATAATGAAACATATACAAACACATAAAGGGGTACAGTTTCATATAGAAATATACCTACATACATATACATATACATGGTCGGCTTAGAAATGCCGCACTGCTGGCTGAACTCCTGCACCAAGTCAGACAGGTTACTTTCCTTGACCGTTTCTTGACCAAAGGTAACACTACCATTGGCTTCAGCTTGCACTTCCTCTATCATTTTAATAAAAAAATTACACAAATAAAATTTTTGGCAAGACTCTATAGAGGTAACAATCGAAACGAAAATCTCTAACAAATTGTCACACAAAACTATTGGTGTTGCCATATTGGTGATGCTACCTTTTCATTGGAAACAAGTAAGAGTGTTGCGGTCGAGTGCCGCGACAGCAAAATACCCTGTCCCAAGTAATGTGGTTCCTATAGCTTTGAATCCCTTTTATTTTACAATTTACTTTAATAAATGGGCAGGCGCACTTGCATATCTTCGGTGTTTTTGCTCGGATCTCATTGTGGTACACAGAATAGATAGATGTTGGGCCTAACTGAATATATATTAAGTCACTAATTTCAAACTTAACAATTGTAGCTCTGACAGTTTTTCGCGCTTAGATGAAGATGGAGGAGGAATTTGCCAAACCTGGCGCAAACTTTACCTAGGTACGGTGTACACCTAAATACGTGCAAAAATTTGTGTCTCTATTTCTTACAGTCTGTGAGATCCACGCGTTTGTACAGAGAAAAAGACAGCTTTTCGCTGTTAAAAGATGGAGGAGGAAAAATTTTGAAAATCTGAAACAAACTTTATGTGGGTACAGTATTCACCTACATATATGCCAAAACTTGTGGCTCCATCAATTACAGTCTTTGAGATCGACGCGTTCACACAGACAGACAGACGAACAGACGGACATGGCTATATCGACTCGGCTGTTGATGCCGATCAAGAATATATATACTTTATAGTAGGGCTGCAAGACTATCGATAGTGGGTACATCGATAGTTTTTAACTTCGATGTTTCAAAACCTCGATGTTTTCCAAAAAAAACATCGATATATCGTTAAAACATCGAAAATTTTTCAAATATTTTAGATTGCGGTAAATACCATATATCTTATGCTATATTAAGAAAAACATAGAAAAGGCAAACATTAATTTTGTTTGTGTAAAATAATGTTATTAATTTCTTAATAATAAACGAACAAAATTTATATTTTCATTTTTTTTTTAATTCAAAAAAACAAAAATTAGGTCTTCACAATTTAAAGGTTTTTTTTATTCAAATTTTTTTTCTTAAATTTAAAAAAAAACAAATATTAAATGCTCATTTCATAAAATAAAAAATCAAATATAATGTCTTCACAAGTTAAAGCTTAGTTATTCATATTTATTTCTTAATATAAAAAAAAAACAAATATAAAGGCTCATTTCTTAAAATTAAAAAACAAGAATTATGTCAATCATAATTCAAATCTCACTCATTAATATTCATATCTTAAAATTAGAAGAACAAAAACAATTGCTTCATTAATTGGTTCTTAAAACTAAAAAAACATAAAATGTAAGTCTTTTCAATTCACAGATAATTATTTTTTAACTTTAAAATTAAGTGTTTTCCATTCACATATTTGATTTTTGATGGTAAATATTATTTTTAAAATTGAGTCTTTTCCATTAACATGTTGTCTTTTGAAGAAATTGGCTTATTGCGAATTATTTTCGTCTAGCCATTGTTTTTTTTTTTAAAAATGATCTAGCCACTTCTAGCCATTTCGGTTATTTGGACTTTGGAAGACAAATTTCGGTTTGATAATGCTGCGTTTAACCAAAATGACCTTTTTTTTTTTTTGCTTATTAATCAAATTTTGTCGTATTTCAACTAATAATAATTGTAAAAATGGACCCAAAAAATCTGGCAGCACTGATGCAGTGAAGCATCCGATATATCGATGTTCAATTTTTAACATCGATACATCGGACCATTTTGAAAACCTCGATACTATCGATAGTAACATCGATAGTTTTGCAGCCCTACTTTATAGGTTCGAAAATGCTTCCTTCTCCCTGTTACATACATTCGCACAATTTCATGATCCCCTTTTTCCTATTTTTAATGGGAACATGTGGCTAATGAGAATTTTCAACTTTTTACTTTGGTATCAGGGCTCTTGAAAAAAGTCTGGCCGTCTTGCGCGTTTTAATCAAAGTTAACTCTAAAGCGCTTTAAGTTTGGAGAATTGTGAAAATAGGAGTTACAGTCAGCCAAAGCTATAACGGAGCATCCGGTCTGGACTCGGATAGGTGTCCTCATACCTCATCAAGTGGAGCAAGAAATAAGCTCTAACAAAAGGACATATGATTGACTTTCACTTATCTACGTTTAAATTTTGTGTCCTGCAATTTTATTTTTTCTAATCACATTTTCAAATCCCAGGTTAGAGCGTCGTTGCAACAGGCCTGCATGCAGAGATGGACGTAAGTAAGACAACCAATTAGTTCTAATACAAATATAACACAAACTTGCAGAACCTATCATTTTCTAATATTCACAGTTATGAATATACTCGCAACCCATTGTCATATTGATACTTAACCTAACTTAGTAGCCATAATAGTCACATATTCTTGATATAGCTGATACCTAGCTACTACAATTGACTCCTGCTGTATGAAGTGCCCTGTTAATTTTGAAGTGAACAAATTTTTGCTATGGATTATAGATTAGATTAGATTATTAAATGAAGTTTGCTGAAATGAATTTAGAGTATAGTCGAAGTGATGGGGTATTGAAAAGGAACATCATCACTATAGGGTTAACATGCTCTAAAGTCGAAAGGTGTTAACATGGTTGGGCCGACAAGCCCTAGCCGAAATATTTCCCAGTGCTAACCATCAATGATCGTCGTCGTCTAGTTCGTGGTATGCTTAACAGCACCACCACATTTACCAACAGTCACATTACACATACTGGACACAAACCAAGTTTCAGAAACAAATACAATATCAACATTTGAGTTCACAAACATATAACTGAATTCATAAATTTTTTGCTAAGCTCTGTGCATTAATTGACAAATTTTAAGACCAGCATTTTGGTGAGGAGGGTTGTCATTTGATTGACACTTCCCATATTAACACAATTAAGACAATTACTAGCGCATACCTAATACATTGAATACAGTTATAAGTAAAGAGCCTTCACTCCATGTGAGAATTATTTTTAAATCCTAATCTTACATAAATAACACTAGTTTACAAAATAATAAAAATTTCGCGATCCCGAACATTTGGTAGCAATTCCTTGTGTAAGTCCTTCCGCTGAGTCCAAAAATCCAATCAGCAATTTTTTTTATGGGGCCGTTTTTGAGAAATCGCGGAAAAGCTAGATTTTCGATTTGTAAAAAAAGTACCTTTAGAAAAATGTGTATATCTTTGGTACCGGTTCTTTCATTATGAACAGGTAATGCTTACTTGGAAGGTAATTGAACGCCCTATCATGCGTTGATACACCACTTCTTAATCCGGTGCTGGACTTCAGCGTTATAAAGGCTTTTATCGGCAACTTTGCATTAAATTTATCACTTTTTTAAAAAACCCTTATATGTATTTTTTAAAAAAAGCTAGATTTTAACCGCGATTTTCATCACGAAAAAAATTGTGTAAAATTTATTTTATTGCTGGTCACTAAAGATTTATCTATTAAAAATACAACGCCACATAACTCATTAAAATCCGATCAAGAATAATGAAGTTATTGGCATTTTAGTAAAAAATGGAAGATTTCAACTTCAACCAAATTGAATTAGTTTGACTGTTTTATGTTCGTCACAGGAGGCGTAGTTAAAATTCAAACAATTCTATTCAAGAGCTACTATGACCTAACAAATTTATTTTATACCTGGTTAAGTTTTTTTGTGATTGACTTAGGTTGAAAAATGAGTGCAAGACGTCAAATTGAATGCAAGGATGATCTTGGGGCCTGTACTCCAGTCCGATCCAATTGTTGAGGTGGCGCTGCTTCCAATATGTATTCAATGCCGACATCACGAAGATGTATCGGCAGATCCTAGTGAATACGCAGCATACTCCCTTCCAAAGAATACTGTTCCGTGACCGTAATGGTGAGCTTGGTGACTACGAGCTTAACACGGTGACCTTTGGAGTCAATTGTGCTCCCTTCCTGGCGCTAAGAGTCCTCCAACAGCTCGCGAGCGATATAGAACACCAGTATCCAAGAGCAAGTGCCATCATCCGAACTGCTATGTATGTAGACGACGTACTGGCAGGGGCGCACGGTGAACACGAAGCCCTGCTGATGATGAGTGAACTCCAAGAAGCTCTTCACTCAGCTGGCTTTCCACTAAGAAAGTGGACCTCCAACCACAAAAGACTGCTGCAGTCAATACCAGCTGAGCATCTCCTCCATGAAGACTTTCTCGAAGACGCTAGTACTGCTAAAACGTTAGGTATTCGGTGGCGAGCCACCACTGACGAGTTCTACTTCGCTGCAGCTGAGCCAGAGCACAAGCCCTCCTACACGAAACGTGAAGTACTGTCACAAATTGCTAAGCTGTTTGATCCAGCTGGTTGGTTAGCTCCCTTTGTGATCCAAGCCAAGTTATTTATGCAGGAAATTTGGCTGAGAGAACTTGGCTGGGATGACGACCTGCCCAATGATCTACTTCAAACATGGCAAGACTTTTTACATAGTTTCCAATAAGTAAACAAGATCCGAATCCCAAGATGGGTAAATGTTCATCCAACAGCAAAAGTCCAGATCCACGGTTTTAGTGACGCATCTCAGCGCGCGTACGGAGCGGCACTTTACGTCCGTGTGGAAACGTCAGAGGGCGTTTCCTGCAGTCTCCTTGCCGCTAAAACCCGAGTGGCGCCAGTGAAAACAGTTTCACTTCCACGGCTAGAACTATGTGGAGCTCTTCTTCTTGCGGAACTATCCGCGGCAGTTGTTCCAAAGCTGCCATTCCATTCAAACGACATTTTTTTCTGGACCGATTCCACAATAGTGCTAGCTTGGTTAAACAAGCCTCCATGCGATTGGGTAACATTTGTAGCAAATCGTGTTGCTAAAATAACTAGCTGTACTGCAGTTGAGCACTGGAGCCACATCCGATCCGAAGACAACCCAGCTGACTTAGTAAGTCGGGGTATATGTTCGAACGACTTAGTGACGAACGACATATGGTGGCACGGACTCACATGGCTCACAACTCCACAAGAATATTGGCACTTTCCTATGTTGCCACCCCAAGAAACGACCCTTGAACAACGAACTATCATGGCTCATGTGGCAACGACCACACCCTCCAATATTCTCGATCGGTTCTCTGACCTCGGGCGCGCCTTACGCGTCGTGGCCTATGTTCTTAGATTTGTAAAGCGGTGTAAACGAGAGAATATCCCTACCACAAAGGAGCTGAATAGTGCCGAACTAGCCAACGTATTGCGAACGCTCATTATCGCGACCCAAAAGGTGCACTACTCAGAAGATTACCGCTGCCTTTCGAACAATAATCCTATCCCAAGAACAAGCCCCATCATGAACTTAAATCCGTTCTTAGACCAAAGAGGTGTCCTTAGAGCCTGTGGTCGTGTCAGAGCATCCGAATCCATGACATATAACGAGCGCCATCCAGTTTTGGTCCCTCCGTCTAGTTTACTAACGCGCCTGCTAGTACGATTCACGCACCTCATATCCTTGCATGGTGGCAATCAGATGGTCGTTCGTCTGATCCGATTAAACTACTGGATTCCCAAACTACGGAACGTAGTGAAGGGTGTTATCAACTCGTGTAAGGTCTGCGTCACTCATAAGAAAAGGCTCCAAACACAACTGATGGGCGATTTACCCACCGAGCGAGTGACGTTTTCCAGACCCTTTACTTATACTGGTGTAGACTTTGCTGGACCTTTCGAGATCAATAGCTTCACAGGTCGAGCGTGCCGAATCACGAAAGGCTACGTCTGCGTGTTCGTCTGCTTTAGCACTAAGGCCATCCATTTGGAAGCCACGTCCGACTTAACGGCAGAAAGATTTCTAGCCGCCTTTTCTCGATTTGTGTCCAGACGAGGGTGCCCCCATGAAGTTCACTCCGACAATGGTAAAAACTTTGTTGGAGCCTCCAGAATCCTATCAGCTGACTTCCTGCAGGCTACAAAAAGCCAAATAACAGCAGCATATAGCCATCAAAGGCTGGTTTGGCGATTTATTCCCCCTGGAGCGCCTCATATGGGCGGCCTCTGGGAAGCAGGAGTGAAGAGCTTTAAAACTCTTTTCTATAAGTCCATGGGTTCCATAAAATACACCCTCGAAGAATTGTCTACATTGCTTGCGAAGATCGAAGCATGTTTGAACTCCCGTCCCATTTCACCAATGTCCGAAGATCCGACAGACCCACTAGCCCTGAGTCCGGGCCACTTCCTTATCGGCGCTCCTCTGCTCTCGGTAGCTGAACCAGAGATTAAGGAGGGAGCTGCTTCCATTCTAAACCGATGGCAACATCTTAAGGCACTAAACCAGCAATTTTGCTCACGCTGGAAGGACGAATACCTTAAAGAGTTGCACAAGCGAAATAAGTGGATGTACCCCACGCGAAACATAGAAGTTGGGGACTTGGTAATAGTCAAAGAAGACAATCTCCCATGCCATGAGTGGCGGTTGGCTCGGGTACATAAAACGTACTCGGGTACCGACGATAAGGTCCGTGTGGTAGATCTCCTAACTGCCCGCGGCATGGTCAAAAGGCCAATTGTCAAAGTAATCTTGCTTCCAAAGGAACCTGAAATCCTATCCAATTTTGTCCAGCTTAACTTCAAGCAATAAATACAAAAAATCCTACTTATCCATTCCATTTTTTATTTATCCATAGACTCCTCTCTATAGCCAAGATGGCCCCAGAAGCGTACCTAGCCAATGAGCGCAGATGTACTCGAGGTATTTAATCCTACCAAAGCCGAGTCTGCCGAGCCTTCCACTACAGGGATTATCCATCCAGTTCACATCAAAGCTTCGTGAGTGTTAACCACACTCACACATTTTTTTTTGACAACTCGCGACTTTACAGCCGCGTTTTGCTTCCAGTCCGGGATCCAAACGTACCCATACTACCGGCAGTGGAACTATTCTCCAACTGGCCCTTTTATTTTATGTCAAAGACTCGCCGCCAGCTTGTCCCTCAGCAACCGTCTTCAGCAGCATTTATTAGGTCGGTCTATTTCCCATTGTGGCCCTGACCTACTCCAATGTCACTTTGAATTGGGGTTAATGACAGCTGCATTCAATTGCAGCGGCCTCCCACTCACCCGTTTTGCCTCTCCCGCCAAAAAAAAACTGTCAGCGAACCGGCTAAACCTTTGAACCTCCTCAAAAGTCCCGCTTCTTTAGAAGCTGCCACCCCGCCAAAATTTGAACACCCCAGAGACAACCTATCGATAGGCGAGTATCGATACATGACCAACACAACATGCAACAAACTGTTGCATCGGTTAGCGTGAGCGATAAAACAAAGAAAAAACCCCGATAGGATACAGTTATCGATGGCGCGGCCTATTTGAATGCATAAAGATGAGCGCGCGCAACGGATCAACACAGTGGCGCCATCCGTAGCTCAAGTTATGAACTAAATCGAAAGGGCTATTCGGGAGGGGGTGTTAGGTAGTGAGAAGAGAGTCTGATTAGAAGATTAGGCATCTTGCTCCCACTTGGGGAATGTGGGAAGTGAAAGGGGATCGGAGGGAGGAAAACGGAAGGAACATTTGCGTCCTACTCCCACCCGTGATCAAAAAATATGAAGGCCTTGAAATCGGTCAATGACTTCTTACTCTCAATATGTGGGTCACAGGGCCAATCTGGAATCAGAACGAGGACATATAGGGGGCTGATTTCGGTTGCTAAGCGACAGTTGAGTCGCTGAGATGACCAGGCACAGGCAGCTTTATAGCCATTAGTGGAAAGAAAAAAAAAACGTGAAACTCAGTCTGGCCTAGGTGCCATTATTTTTTTAAATTTATTTTGTTTGCTTAAAATTGATCCGAAAGCCCATCAAAACCGAGACGGGGACCCAGTCTGCCAGGCTCACAGGGAGAGATTTTGAAGTTGGACTCAGTTCCTGCCTCTACCACATCATCTTTGGCCACAGAAAGAAATCCTCCAAAGGTGGTGTACCAAGGACACTCACAGACCAGCAACTTCATAACAAACCAAAGGAAAACTTTACCGAGTGAGTCCATTCCGAGTAAGCAGTCTTTCGCCTCGCTCAGGCTCCACAAACTAGCAGCAAAATAAAAGAAAAAAAGGGTCATCAAAGCGACAAAAGCGTTTTTGTTCGACAACTAAAACCAACTCTACGTATTATCTACATGGTAGAGAGATTGGATAGCTAGGCGTAAATAAATAATCGTACACTTATATTATACATCTTATATATATATTACTACCTCTTTATACACTTTATTGCACTTACACTTACTTACATACATATACCTTTATAATTCTTGTTAATGCCATACTAGCAGATCTAATTTTCCCTTCACTGCCCCAGACTTAAATAACACTAGTTTACAAAAATAAAAAAAAAATGATCCATTTCAGCTGAAATTTTTTCTTAGTATAGTTTGGAATGGTGATCTAAAAAATCGATTTCAAAAATTTTTTCATGGCTCCGTTTATGAAATATTAATTTTTTTAATTTTTTTGGTAGGTACTCTTACATTTTAAGCCATATCTCAGTTCATGATTGTCAGATAGAGTCAAGTCAGAAATAAATCACAAGGTAATGGAGCTGCCAATAATTGCGTGAAGCATTGTTTTTAAATCGGTTCAGTAGTTTGAATTCAACAACCAAGAATATTTCAACAAAATCGATTTTTTGCTCGAAAATCCAAGAAATTTCATTTTTAAATGACTAGAAAAAATATAAAAAAATACAAAAAAATTATTTTTATTTTTTCTACTTAAGAATCGCACTTTTACGAAGAAAATACGGTATTTGTGAGGAAAATCGTGTAACACGTACCATAGATGGATCAAATTGAGTAGAGGAACTAACAGTCAAATTTGAGTATATTGTGTGTTTCCAAAAATTAACATTGTACTTTTCTTCGTTTTTTGGTCAAATTATGAAGTGAACGAAAAGCCAGAACAAAAATAAAAATTAAAAACGGAACAAAAGTCGAAGCAAACGAAAATTTAATTTAAAATATTCAGGAAAATATCGCATTTTTTTGCACTAAATTGCTTACAGCTCCTGTGTTTGTTCACAGATTTTGATCATCGATATCTGTTTTTCTTCGTAGAAGTGCGGTTCTTATGTAGAAAAGATAAAAATAATTTTTTTTGATTTTTTTATATTTTTTCCAGGCGACCAAAAATTAATTTTCGAGCAAAAAATCGATTTTTTCGAAATATTTTTGGATATTGTAGTCAAACTAATGAACCGATTTAAAAACAATGTTTTACTCGCTTACCGGCAGCGAAACAACCTTTCGATTCTTATCTTGCTTGACTCTATCTGACAATTATAAAGTGAGATATGGCTTAAAATGTAAGTGCCCCTACCAAAAAATAAAAAAAAATTATATTTCAAAAACGGAGCCATTAAAAAATTTTTGAAATTGATTTTTGAGATCACCATTCCAAACTACACTAAAAAAAATTTTCAGTAGAAATGGGTCTTTTTGGCTGTAAACTAGTGTAATCAGTGACTCCGTCCCGATCTTTCCCTTGGAGCTCCAGTAGGGTGGGTTTGGGGTACAGAAAGGTGATCCTTTGTTAACTTAATTTGCATACGTTTTAATACCATTTGGCAAGGAGAAGGGTCGATTGATCTGTAGGGCAAAGAAAGGAAAGTTACAATTTAAATCAAAAATCATGTACCAATAATATATTCAATCACAAAACCGTCAATCCACATACACTAATGGGCATAAATATTTTGACCAAAAAAAAACCTTAAATAAACAATTATATCTTTTAAACGAAAAATCCTAAAATTTTGAAATTTATATCAAATACTGGTATAAAAGTAAGCTTTCGATTTAACATAAGTAGTACACAATCGGCTGCTTAGGTTAGAAAATATAAATCAAATGTGCAAATGGGGGTTGGCATAAGTATTTTGACAAGTACCGCACAGAACGTCACAGAACCGTAAATGGTAAATGAATGATTGTTTCTAGACAATTTTTTCACGCTGAACCCGAATCCGGCTTTAGAAATTCCATATCTCTAATAGATTGACTGTAAAATGGACATAAAGATGCAAAAATATGGCTTATTTGCCCATTTTCCCAGGACACTATATCCTAGAAACGGACTTCTTCTTCAAATTTGTTAATGTCAAGTTATAGTACTCAGTTTTATCTGAAAATTGTAGTTCAACCTTTCCTCAGTTTCATAAGATATAAGTTCCTTATCGATCTGCAAAGTATGGCCGATTTGCCTGTAAATCAGTAGCTTAGTACTAAAATTTAAATTTGCATGCAAATCGCCCATACTTTGCAGTTTGATCACGAACTTATATCTTATGATATAAATATGATATGCACATCATTTTACAGATTAAACTGAGTACTATAACTTGACATTTACAAATTTTAAATAAATATCCCGTTTCTAGGACATAAGGTCCTTGGAAAATGGGCAAATGTGCCATTTTCGGCATTTTTATGTCCATTTTACACTTAATCCATTCGAGATATGAAATTTCTAGAGCCAGATTCGGGTTCAGCATGAAAAACTTGTCTAAGAACAATTATTCTTTTAGCATTTGAGGTCCTGAGCTGAGAATAAATTAATTTTGAATTCTTGTCAAAATACTTATGTCCACCCCATTTTCACATTTTGATTTTTTTTCGCTAACATATGCAACCAATTTTGTACTACTTATGTTAAATTGAAAGCTTACTTTTATACCAGTATTCGATATAAATTACAAAATTTTTGGATTTTTTGTTAAAAAGATATAATGGTTTTTTTTTTTGTCAAAATAATTATGCCCATTAGTGTATGTACATATTAACAATTATTATAGTCTACGTGTCCAAATGTTAGTAGTAGTTTTACTTGTCAGAATATAAGACCTTTATAACGGAGAAGGAGGATTATACCAGCCTGGAGTGAACCGACCGCAAGACTTCTGTATTAGGGCAGCCGGATGGGACATGAAGATAGGCATCCGCTGCAAGGAAGGGTGGGGACGTTGCCGGCAATAACATCCATGCCGACGTCTCTGTGTTAGATGGCGCTTGTGTTTTGTAAAAATGTTAGGGTTTTCTGTGTTTGTATTGTGTGTGAGGGTCATCCGATTGTGGTGATTGTGCTCGCTGCGGGCTTGGGAAGAGTCACGCCCTGGGATAGGACTATAGCTAGCCGGTTCCAGCCCTGAAACTATGCAGCGACGTAACAATATGGCGCCCAACTGAAACGTAGTCCAACGACCGTATAAGGCGCTTGGACTAACCGTTCTAAAAAAATAAAATTTTAAAACCATGATGAGAAGACCTCGCTGGAGTGCTTCTTCTGGCTGGGCGATGACAAAACTGCGGCTTGTGAGGAACCCAATGGTTGACTACAATTGCGCAGGGATGTTGTTGACCTGGAGAGGATTAGACAAGAGAATTAGTGTGGGTGGGTTATAAATCGAAGGGAGACTTAGCTGCAAATGTTTGCGGGCTAACTGCTGCCCGGAGATGGTGACGTGCTCTCCTATTAAGTGGTTTCGTCACAAGGGTGATTTGGTGGCGTCATCGGACAGATGGCTAGCATCAAACGCTTTGCCTGGTGGTAATAGTGGCGAAGATCACAGGAGAAGATGTCACAGGCACATATGAGTCACTCATTCAAGTCACGAGGGTGGGTCGATGACATCATGGGGCATATAATAATGCCGATGATATGCGCGACCACTTTGCCTGGTGGTAACTGTGATTAGGATCTGTGATAGGATAATATGTGATATTAGGTTAGGTAATTTATTGAATATTTGTTGGGGGTAAAAATTTACATGTTCAGTTCACGTTTTGTTTTTGTAGTTAATATCCCATTTTTGTCCCTTTTGTTTGTCCAACTTAGCTCTAGTCGGATGAGAGTGGCCCATGGGAGGACGTACTCGCCATGCGATGCATTCTCGATGGCTGAGAGCGGTTTGGTGAACAATTGGGTAGAAAATTGGAGAGGATTAACGATCCAGAATAGATGTTTAGAGCCCTTGGCTGGCGGCCATCAGTCCATGCTGATGACTAGTCCAGTTGATGTGTTCTAGAAGTTTGTCCTGATTGTTCTTTGTATATCCTTGTTAGTGAACTGTAAGTGTAGCGTCATCTGAAGAAGCGCTGGTGATAAGCAACGTAGTTAGGAGCAGCGGTTCGGTCCGGCAGGGTGAATCTTTCTCCCCCTATTTTGTTTGATGAATAGTTGCTGTAAAAAGATAAAGAAAGTTTTGTTGAATTGAGCGAGTAGAGAGAAAGTTTTTGGTTAGTGTTGTTGATTAGTGTTCTTAAATTTTTTTGGTAATTCATAAGGCTATTCATAGTTCTTAATCGTTCAGTGTAGTTTGGAAAAATTTTTATTAAGGTAATAGGTTGGGCCAGAACAATTTAACAACAATGTCTGGTACAGAAGGGCAAGATGATCCGCCTCACGATCATCATCTGAGGTCAAGAGGCCCACTAGCAGGAGATGATAATCTGTGGCAGACTGATTCTAGCGGGGCAGCAGCACTGCTACCAATTATGTCTGCGGGTGGGCTCAGTAGAACTCCGATGAACTATCGCAGGCAGCAACGCCGGGCGAAAGATCAGGGTCAAGACGACGGAACAGAACGTCAGAAAGGAGAGCACCAGCAGAAGATAGATGAGAAGCAAGTGGAGGACCAGAACCTAAATTATGAGTTTCAGAAAGCATCCATTAGCTCAGAGGAAAGGTCAGCCGTCAATGCGGCAATAGCCCAGGCTCACCAGACATATCGTCAATCGCTAGAAAGTGGTATTGGGGACGCATTGAGAGAAGAGATTCGGCTAGGCTTCTGCAACTTAATGAAGATGCCCAGCCACCAATGAATCCATATCAGGCGAAAGCGAGTCAAGGCGCGATACCTAAACAAATCCCACGTAAAGATACACCACCGGCCAGGCCTCCGATGCCACCACCAAAGCCGACCCGAAGGAGGGAAAACAACCCAGAAGATTTGTATGAGTGCAGGGCGAGAAATTGGGTAAATCCTTTGGCCGGAGAAAGACCTCAAAAAAATCCTTGGGAAACGGGTGGGGATAAATGGCCAGCTAATGAGCAAGAATTAGAGGGACTATGCCGAGGCAGGGACTTTGAACCAGCCGATCCCATATATGAGAACTGGCACCGTTCCACGAATCACGGAGATGCCCGGATCGAGAGGTGGGGTGTCACATTTGATGGAGAAGCGAAATCATCAGTGGAAGATTTCGTTTTTAGGATCGAGTTTCTACAGAAACAATTTGGATGTCCCTGGTCTGAAATCATTCCCCATTGCCACAAATTATTAACAGGGAGAGCAAGGGATTGGTACTGGTTGTACGTGAAGCAATCCAGGATCGGAAAGTGGGATAATTTGCGGCGGGCTCTCTTAAATCGTTTCCGTGGCCCTTGGACCGAACATGATTTGATGCACAACTTGCTGCGCAGAGAGCAATTGCCCGGGGAAAGTGCAGAGGATTATATCCACGCGATTCGGCAATTAGCCTCTCGCCTGAAGAAGCCACCATGGGAGCATCAGCTGGTTAAAATTATAAAGAAGGGGCTACGTGAAGGCATCGCCCGGTTTGTGTACGCAATGGATGTAATATCTATCGACGAATTGAGAGACGAGTGCAATGAGGTGGAGCAGAATCTGCTGAGGCGGGGGAATAGAGACTCTTATGGTAGCCTTACTACAGCGCGATATCCTCCAATGAGCCAAAAGGTGGTAAACGAGCTGGAGGCAGAGTCAGAAGCGATCGTACCACCCCAAGAGGTCGAAGAGGCACGAATGATACCGCGGAACAAATCCAGACCAGGATGTTGGAATTGCGGCATCATGGGCCACGATTTTCGCGACTGCTTGGCGACCGAAAGGAAAATATTCTGTTTCCGGTGTGGTCGTCCTGATACTTTCTCCCCAAAATGCCCAGAATGTACGGGAAACGGGCGTCTGAACGTGCCCAGAGCGGGAATGGGTCGTTCAGAGACAAGTCCTGCGAACCCACAAACCTAAAAAGCGAAAAGTTAATTAGTCCTAATGCATGTCCTAGTGTTAAGATTGCCAAAAATATAAATAATCACCAATTTAGTCAGAGATTACCGTATGAGGAGCGCATGCGTTGTTATTTGGAGGCACGCCAACGAATATTCGCAGCACACCAAATTGCCGGCATGAGAGTCATCACCAGACGGGTCATAAAAGCGCGAGAAATGTTCCGAAAACGACGAACGGGGAGGCGAGAAGTGGTAGCAGCAGTACAGAGAACGTTCCATCCGGATCTACGTGTGTTTGCCGAAGTAAAAGTCCAGGGTCGACCAGTGTCTGGATTGCTGGACACCGGAGCTTCGGTTAGCTTATTGGGCCGAGGATGCAGACAACTGGTAGAGGAAATGGGATGGGTAGTGAAGCCGTATAACTCCAGCGTAAAGTCAGCTACAGGACATGATAGGTCGATTATAGGGCGGGTTGAATTGCCTGTGGAATATAACGGACAGACATGCTCCATAACGCTGTACCTTTGCCCGTATTTAGAACAAGCTGCGTATTTCGGCGTGGATTTTTGGAGGGCCTTTAATTTAGCACCCACAGTACTCGGAGAGCAGCAACCTGTAGTGGCGTCCGAAGCAGTAAGCTTGGAGGAGCTGCAGCACCAAGAGATAAGTCACTACGTTGATGACGAGGAAGAAAATCCCAATCCGGAATCATGGCATCTGGAATTAGAGCAAAAGGAGGAATTAGAGTTGGTAAAAAATCAGTTCCTAGCCTTTGAAACTGTTGGTCTAGGAAAAACCAAAGCGGAAGTCCACCGAATCGAATTGATTGAGGGTGCTCAACCGGTTAAGGATCGCCACTACCCGATGTCACCTCCGGTGCAGCAAATGGTGTGGGACGAGGTGGATAAAATGTTGGCCTTAGGAGTAATTGAGAAGAGTCAGAGCCCATGGAGCCACCGTACAACAGTGGTGCGAAAGCCGGAGAAGAATAGATTCTGCCTAGATGCGAGGAAGCTAAACGCCTTAACAATCAAAGACGCCTACCCTCTGCCTTGTATAGAAGGAATCCTTGCGCGGGTGGATCAAACTCACTTCATCTCTAGCGTGGATCTGAAGTTTGCCTTTTGGGAAATTGAGCTTGAAGAGAACAGCAGACCGTATACAGCGTTCACGGTACCCGGACGTCCCTTGTACCAGTTCCGGATGATGCCCTTCGGACTGTGCAACGCCGCGCAAAGGTTATGTCGTCTGATGGACAAGGTTATACCAGCTGAGCTGCGATCCAACGTGTTTGTGTACTTGGACGATTTGCTCATCATCGCGCCAGATTTCCAGACCCACATGAAATATTTGTTGAGGGTGGCCGAATGCTTAAAAGAGGCCAATTTGACCATTGGATTAAAAAAGTCCAAATTTTGCTTTAAGTTCCTGAAATACCTTGGATTCATCATAGGAGGAGGTACCCTGAAAACGGATCCTGAGAGAGTAGAGGCCATTAAGCGGCTTCCGGAGCCCAAGTCCATGAAGGAGGTGCGTGCATTTCTAGGCACAGCAGGATGGTGCCGGCGTTTCGTCAGAAATTTTGCGACATTGGCAGTTCCACTTACCGAGGCATTAAAAAAACGGCCTGAAGAAAAATTCGTGCTCGGCGAAGAGGCAAAAAAATCAGTCCAAGAGTTGAAGAAGGCGTTGATGACGGCTCCTGTATTGGTGCATGCTGATTTTAAGCGCCACTTCTATATACAATGTGATGCCTCGCATTTCGGGGTTGGAGCAGTTCTGTTCCAGTTGACGGATGACCAACAAGAAAGGCCAGTCACATTCTTCTCAGCCAAAATGAGTAAACATCAGATCAACTACTCAGTGACTGAAAAAGAATGTCTTGCTGCGGTCATGGCGGTTCAAAAATTTAGGCCTTATGTCGAATTGATGCCCTTTACCGTAATCACGGATCACGCCAGCCTGAAGTGGTTAATGTCCTTTAAGGATCTGAGCGGCAGACTGGCTCGTTGGTTTTTGCAACTGCAAGGCTACAATTTTAAAATTGAGCACCGCAAGGGATCCGAAAACGTGGTAGCAGACACATTATCGCGCAGTTTGGAGAGCACAGCCGTGGAAGAACTGGAGCTGGATGTTACCACTGCTCTTGGATTCGAGACGAGTGAATTCCAATCAGAAGAATATACCAGTTTAGTAGAAGAAATATTGAAGAATAAAGATAATCCACCTGATCTCCGGGTGGAAAATGGAGTAATCTTTAAAAGAGTTGCATTTAATCAATTGGAAGATCAACTGGAGGGAACCATTAGGAAAATTTGGGTGCCGGAGTCATTGACTGCGGAGCTGATCAGACGTGCACACGAGGAAGCGACTGTAGCTCATGGTGGACTCACTAAGACACTGCATAACTTGCGGCGGCAGTATTATTGGCCAAAGATGGCGGCTCAAGTAGCTCGGGTCATCGGGAGTTGCCAAGTCTGTAAGGAAACAAAAGCCACGAATTACAAGATGCAGGTGGGTTTGGGAAGCGAAGTAGTGACAGATCGTCCCTTCCAAAAGGTCTATATCGACTTTCTGGGAAAATATCCAAGGTCTAGGCAAGGACACGCCTGGATTTTTGTGGTTGTGGATCACTTCAGCAAATTTACACTGCTGAAGGCGATGAAGGATGCGACAGCCACGAATGTAGTTGATTTCCTTGTCAAAGAGGTATTTTATAAATTTGGCGTACCGGAAGTAATCCACAGCGATAATGGAAGACAATTCTTAAAGAAGGTATTTCAAGATATGATTGATGCCTTTCACATCTCGCACTTGAAGACAGCAGTGTATTCCCCACAAAGTAACGCGTCGGAAAGGGTAAACCGAACCATTCTCCAAGCCATCCGCACCTATCTAGAGGAAGACCATCGGGAGTGGGACCTTTACCTACCAGAAATCGAGGTGGCGATTCGGAACAGCGTTCATTCGGCTACTGGAGTGACGCCCTTTTTCGCACTCTTTGGGCAGCACATGATGCTCAATGGCGATCAATACAAGCTGGGGCGGAAACTTAGATCCATGTGCGAGCACGAGATGGTCACATTGAGTAATGCGGACAAGTTACAGCTGATCCAAGAGAAGGTGAAGAGGCAGCTGCACATCGCATATGAACGTAGTGGTCAGAGGTACAATCGGAGAGCCAGACAGTTCCGAGCTGTTCCAGGACAGGAAGTGTATAGGCGAAACTTCGTCATCAGCGACTTTAGCAAGGCCTTTAATGCTAAATTCGCTCGAAAGTTCCTGAAGGCTCGAGTAGTAAGACCAGTGGGCGGAAACGCGTATGAGCTGGAGAACATGCATGGCCGTCCTCTTGGGGTGTTTCATGCAAAGGACATCCGGGTTTAAAAAAAGGAAGAAAACACAAAGTATCATGAATCGCAAATACCACACTGTACTTCCCGTACTGTCCCGTCTGGCCAAATCTGCAGTGCGAGTGGGTGTGACCCAACGTAGGACGCTGAAGGAAACGAAGAGTGTGGGAAACTTGTAGCACCGGCTGCAAAATCCAATGACACAGATTATAAATACATGCTCCTTACTCCACGCCAATAAATGCGCAAAAATAAACCTTTGCGTCTGATTTTCTTTCCGCTTGCTTTATTCGTGTGGTGTTGCATCGGTGAGCGATAAAACAAAGAAAAAACCCCGATAAGATACAGTTATCGATGGCGCGGCCTATTTGAATGCATAAAGATGAGCGCGCGCAACGGATCAACACAGTGGCGCCATCCGTAGCTCAAGTTATGAACTAAATCGAAAGGGCTATTCGGGAGGGGGTGTTAGGTAGTGAGAAGAGAGTCTGATTAGAAGATTAGGCATCTTGCTCCCACTTGGGGAATGTGGGAAGTGAAAGGGGATCGGAGAGAGGAAAACGGAAGGAACATTTGCGTCCTACTCCCACCCGTGATCAAAAAATATGAAGGCCTTGAAATCGGTCAATGACTTCTTACTCTCAATATGTGGGTCACAGGGCCAATCAGGAATCAGAACGAGGACATATAGGGGGCTGATTTCGGTTGCTAAGCGACAGTTGAGTCGCTGAGATGACCAGGCACAGGCAGCTTTATAGCCATTAGTGGAAAGAAAAAAAAACGTGAAACTCAGTCTGGCCTAGGTGCCATTATTTTTTTAAATTTATTTTGTTTGCTTAAAATTGATCCGAAAGCCCATCAAAACCGAGACGGGGACCCAGTCTGCCAGGCTCACAGGGAGAGATTTTGAAGTTGGACTCAGTTCCTGCCTCTGCCACATCATCTTTGGCCACAGAAAGAAATCCTCCACAGGTGGTGTACCAAGGACACCCACAGACCAGCAACTTCATAACAAACCAAAGGAAAACTTTACCGAGTGAGTCCATTCCGAGTAGGCAGTCTTTCGCCTCGCTCAGGCTCCACAAACTAGCAGCAAAATAAAAGAAAAACAAGTGAGAAAGTCGGTCAAGCCCGACTATAATATACTCTGTACCTGGAGTAGAAGCTGAATGCAATGCTGGTGCTGCGCTCATCTCAAAGACTCTCTCTCTCTCACTCTCTCTCTCTCTCTCTCTCTCGCTCTCTCTCTCTAAGTTTGTGTGGTGTTAGTTGTGAATGGGTGGAAGATGGTGGGGCGAGGGAGACGTACTTTTTGCTCATAACTTGAGAACCGCTGATCCGATCTTTATCATTTCTTCGGCAAATCGATACATTTTGTTAATTACTAACTATCTCTAGAAGGTACGAAACGTCTATCTTCAAAACTGTAGGAGATATAACGTTTTTTCCGAATTGCGGGGGCGGGAAGGGGCGTGGCAAAAATTGAAAATAAACTTGATCTGCCTGCAGCTATAAGAAACATTTGTCCCATACATGTCAAAGCTCTATCTCTTACCATCTCCGAGATCTGTTTGTTCATACGGACGGACGGACGGACAGACGGACAGACAGACGGACAGACGGACATGGCTATATCGACTCGGCTGTTGATGCTGATCAAGAATATATATATTTTATATAGTCGGAAATGATTCCTTCTCCCTGTTACATACTTTTGCACAAACTTAATATACTCTATGTACCTTCGGTACAGAGTATAAAAAGGGTCATCAAAGCGACAAAAGCGTTTTTGTTCGACAACTAAAACCAACTCTACGTATTATCTACATGGTAGAGAGATTGGATAGCTAGGCGTAAATAAATAATCGTACACTTATATTATACATCTTATATACCTCTTTATACACTTTATTGCACTTACACTTACATACATATACCTTTATAATTCTTGTTAATGCCATACTAGCAGATCTAATTTTCCCTTCACTGCCCCAGACTTAAATAATCAGTGACCCCGTCCCGATCTTTCCCTTGGAGCTCCAGTAGGGTGGGTTTGGGGTACAGAAAGGTGATCCTTTGTTAACTTAATTTGCATACGTTTTAATACCATTTGGCAAGGAGAAGGGTCGATTGATCTGTAGGGCAAAGAAAGTAAAGTAACAATTTAAATCAAAAATCATGTACCAATTATATATTCAATCATAAAACCGTCAATCCACATATGTACATATCAACAATTATTATAGTCTACGTGTCCAAATGTTAGTAGTAGTTTTACTTGTCAGAATATAAGACCTTTATAACGGAGAAGGAGGATTATACCAGCCTGGAGTGAACCGACCGCAAGACTTCTGTATTAGGGCAGCCGGATGGGACATGAAGATAGGCATCCGCTGCAAGGAAGGGTGGGGACGTTGCCGGCAATAACATCCATGCCGACGTCTCTGTGTTAGATGGCGCTTGTGTTTTGTAAAAATGTTAGGGTTTTCTGTGTTTGTATTGTGTGTGAGGGTCATCCGATTGTGGTGATTGTGCTCGCTGCGGGCTTGGGAAGAGTCACGCCCTGGGATAGGACTATAGTTAGCCGGTGCCAGCCCTGAAAACTATGCAGCGACGTAACAAAACGCATGGAAATATTCCTTACCGACCCTATAAACTGTATATATTCTTGATCAGGACGATGAGCTGATTCGATTGAGCTTTGTCCGTCCGTCTGTCTGTTTCTACGCAAACTAGTCTCTCAGTTTTAAAGCTGAGCTGAAACTTTGCACAGAGTCTTCTTTTTACTGCACACTGCTAATATGTCGGAACCGACCGGATCGGATGACTATATCCTATATCCGTAGGAACTTTCGGTCGAAAAGTGGGTTTTATTTAAAAAAATTGTTTGTTTTAATGCTGACGTTCGTAAACTCTGATGTATTAAAACATTTGCAAGAGTGTAAAAACTTCGCCAAAGACGAAGTAAACTTGGCCTTCTCGTTTTTTTCATGAATCAACGTATTGTGGTATTTGTTGCATTTGGGTCATTCTTTTATAAGCCGAAAGGTTTTAAAATATATTATATTTTCGAATTCAATAATAAAAAAAAATCAGAAATTAGATCTTGACATACCCACCAAATCGTAATTTGCTGTTTTGCACAAACATTTTTTGTTAATTTTATAAACGATTTCAAAAATCGTCTGAATAGAAAAAATTTAAAAAAGGGGTTTTTTTAAAACCGAGATTTCTCAGGTTTGGTTTATCGGACAGGTCTCAAGTTGATATTGATGAAAAGTACTTTACCGCATCAACTCAAAATATAATTTTATAGGCAGTTGTTGGTTTATGCAACCTATTCTTAGTTGTTTAAGAAATAGTTGATGGCAGGCTCAAGGTCGTGAATATTTTATGTGCTTTATATTCAAGACGACGATGAAAAAGTTCCAGTCAAACACCACCAAGATGACTAAACTTACATCACACATAAAGTTCTTACTTAATTGTAGAAAACATAGATTAATCCCAAAATTACAGAACACTACAAGACATCATAGCATATTCACAAAGGACTTGGACATTAGCATTGACATACATAAAACAATTCTTAGACATACTGAATTCTACCACTCAAAGCTAATAAACGTTCTTATTGCATTAAAACATTAACAAATCAACAAGGAAAAAAAACAGCTGATCAGAACAAAAACAAAGCTACATAGACTCTTAAACGAAGATGACGCGGCAGCATTTTTTGAGAGCGAACGGACGCTTTCGGATAACACAACAAGGAAACTGAAAGAGCGGCACATAGCCAAACACGAGAACTTACAAAAGGAACGGAATATCATTCTCGCAAACAAAAACAACTGTTAACACAACCAAATCAGAGTTCCCACCAAACGTGAGAGAGCTACTTAACAAGAAAGCTAAAATTGCTCTCCCAAATGCTAAAAATAACTTTCCGTTCTTCAGGTGCATCGCGGACGCGGAGGAGTTGGTACAGTCGAATGGATCAAAGAAGGAACAGAAGACAGCGAGGACAAAAATATCATTTCTAATCAAGTAAAGCAAAATAAAAGGCATAGAAAGCGCAATGGACCGCGCGATTATAGATACACAGGCCTAAACACAAAATTTTTACGCGAAATAGAAACTTATTAATTTGAAATTCTGACAAGGGTAATGTGACTGCAGCAATGGAGAAGGATGACTATAACCATAAAATGGAACAAATACTAGGAAAGCTCAACACAAATAGACTATTACGAATCGATCCCACTCTGAGGCTCCAAACAAAGAACAATGCAACATTGTATAGTTATACAATATATTAGTAATATCAAAATAGGAGAAATACGGACCTTCGACCAGCACAGCTTAACCACCTAGGATTAACGGCCTCCCAAAAATACATGAAGACAACCTCCCACTACGACCGATTTGCTCTATGACTAACTCACCTTCTTACCACCTTTACAAATACATCACGAACATATTAAGTAATTTGACCAAAGATTCCAAATATAACGTCAAGAACACTATAGATTTTAAGGATCAGATTAACAACAGCTACATATTTGACGACGAAAAGATGGTACGACATCAAATGCGTTTACCTTTTTCCAGCATCCCGACGCATTTGGCACTGGAATGGATTCAAAAGAGATGGGGTGAATATTCTGAACACACCAGTATATGTTGTGTTTGTAGGAATTCCCTTGGAGTAGGATTGCGCTCCAGTTTGGCACGCTGGCGGCCCGACAAAGCTCGCCGTATGCGGGGTGGTCCCTTCGGATGCCATCCTATCCCAAACACACACAATACATTTATATACCTTCGTGCCTACTGTAGATAGATATAAAAAGTCCGTCTAATAAAGATGTCTGATCCACCCACAAGCTGTCGTTCACATTCAACTCTTTATATTCTTAGCATTCACACAAACCCCTCGCATTCATATCTAGTATCTCACGGATACGTTCATTCTTACACATTCACCCGTACAGACTCGACCATTACATGCGCTCTCACTCTCTCACACATACACACACATTCTCGTCAGCTTGATCATGTACATGATCGGCGAATTGGCCTTGTCCCACCCCTCCCACGCGAATGCGTGGCCATTGAACCAACCTTGGCCATTCCAGTTGATCCCCTTTTTCTTTCGTCTGTTGAGTCCTTTTCACCCTCTTTGGGATTGACTTCCTGCAGCTACACCATCACAAATACCCCCCAATTCCAGCTCAATAAAAGAATTTTAGCAATTCATGTTTTCAATACTAACTAAAACATTTAGGGTGTTCACTTTGTTGAGCACTTAGGCACTTGGGGAAAAGTGTAAGCATTTCCAAAAACAATTTACTCTGAACAAATTGTGCACAGCTTGCTCGACCCAGACCCTGACTACGAAAAGTCGGGCACTTGTACCTTAGCGGTATAAGTGTTATACAAGCTAAAATCAAATGTGTGATCAAACATTCATATAAATTGTATGGAGAAAGCGCCAACTTTGAACGAAACATGGATTACTGCCGAATCATACCTCAAACGTAGTTGTGCACAAATTTCGTGCACTGAGGGCTGCTCACAGTACTAGTCAGGCAAAACTGCTAAAGTGCCTATGTGCTCAACAAAGTGAATACCCTAAATATAATTCATCTCCAAAATTTTCTGACATATGATATTACTTAATATATAATATATATATAATATATATATAATATTACTTAAAATTAACAATTACAAAAAAAAAAATGGCAGGCCACCTAAGTCAATCACAAAATAACTT
The DNA here is from genome assembly GCA_018904275.1 of Lordiphosa clarofinis. NCBI lineage: Eukaryota > Metazoa > Arthropoda > Insecta > Diptera > Drosophilidae > Lordiphosa > Lordiphosa clarofinis. The sequence goes on from JAEIGQ010000273.1 coordinate 80,069, forward strand.
AACCGGGTACAAAATAAATTTTGCAGGTCATAGTAGCCCTTAAATAGAATAGTTTGAATGGTTACAAAGCCTCCTACGACGAACATAAAACAGTTAAACTAAGTCAATTTGCTTGAAGTTGAAACCTGCCATTTTTTACTAAAATGCCAATATCTTCTTTATCTTCATCGGATTAGTGAGTTATGTGGCGTTGCATTTTAAATAGATAAATCTTTAGTGACCAGCCATAAAATAAATTTTACACATTTTTTTCTTTGTGAAAATTGCACTTAAAATCCGGCTTTTTTTTAAAAAAGTGATCAATTTAATGCAAAGTTGCCGATAAAAGCCTTTATAACGCCGAAGTCCAGCACCGGATTAAGAAGTGGTGTATAAACGAATAATAGGGCGTTCAATTACCTTCCAAGTAAGCATTACCTGATCATAATGCAAGAACCGCTACCAAAGATATACGCATTTTTCTAAATGTACTTTATTCACAAATCGAAAAACTAGCTTTTCCGCGATTTCTCGAGAACGGCCCCATAAAAAAATTTGCGGATTGGATTTTTGAACTCAGCGGAAGGACTTACACAAGAAATTGCTACCAAATGTTCGGGATCGCGAAATTTTTATTATTTTGTAAGCTAGTGTAATTGCTTTTATATGAGTGCGTCTCTTCCCTCGGAGAGCTTGGAGTGCGTAACATGCATCTACGCTTTCTGATCACCTAGTAATGTATTGCTCTCATAGGTCGCCGGCTCGTGTGTCACCGTTTTCCTTTACTCTTTTTTTTGTTTATGCTTGTTTTGTTTCAAGCATTCTAAGTTTTATTTAAAAGTCGATTTACAATCTTGCCAGCATCGGAAGATGTGGAATTGCTATTATAAATTTTAGACAAAAAAAAGGAAAGGGGGGCCGAAAAGAATAAGGAATACGCACACACACGCAACGCGAGTACAGCACTTTTTTCTCCTAGCTCTAATAGCAAAACAAAAAAACTTCTCTCTAACGGTTTGCTACCAACTCCCCCCAGCGGCGCAAATGCACATTACGGAATCGAGCACCTCTTAAACACTTCGAAGGCTGTGTGCCGCACTGCGTCGATTATAACCCAGTATACTTTTGCATTATTATGGCCGCTTTGTGGACTGCTAGCTTTCGAATCCCCATTACTTTGTAATCGACATGTGGACGATAGCCGAACGCTTTTCGGAACTCCATTACAACTGCATATAACAATCTAAGAAAAGTAATGGACGGTGTGGATGGGCCGCCCACTGCACGATACACATAGTATGCGCTGTTGTAATGCAGGTACTTTACGGCGTTATGTACTTTGAACTAAAAGGTATATGGAGTGGTAATGCTATTAAAGAACAGCTAGATGTCCGGTATGTTAAGGTTTATTATTTATTTAAACAATTTATTAGCCATTCCAATATGCAAAAAGTAAAACAAATCGACTTTAAGCTATTTAAATTATTTTAAATTAAATTTTTTTCACTGATGCGGAGTTGTACGCACACGCCACACGTCAGAAATCAACTGCACACACGCGCACTTATTCGTTTGTGTGTAAATCATTGTTCGGCAATACACACATGCTTATTTTGCCTTTGAATGTGTGCGTTCAGACACGCGAGAGCGCTCTCAGTTAGCACATGTTTGTTTTTGCAAATGAGAGCAGTGTACGCACGTATAGTGTCTGTGTATCGACGCCGCTGCTACAGAGGATGGACGTCGTTACTTGTATACACAGAATACTGAACGGTGCCGGACACTGGTGTAAATGCATAAAGAAACCCAAAAAAACGAACAAGCATGGATATTTTCGCCTGATGGCTTGGACTCTGCAGATGATGCTTCTGCTCGTCTTCCTCCTTCGTTTGTAGGCGTGACAAGGGAGAGGGTATCCACGATTACCGTTTCGGGGTGTTGAAACCAATGTCAAATTGTTGGTATTGCGCTTTCTTTTTAATGTTTTAAGGCAAGTGATGACCAGTTTGGCCGATTTGGTTTAGTTTAAAATCAGGATATATTCAAACGATTTTCTTTATTGACGAATTGTTTATTTTTGAAAAAGAAATTTTGTTGATTTTGCTTCAGGCAAGCGTTGGCCTGCAACACCGAATTTAGCCGAATTGTGTTACTTTTAATTTTTGCAGATTATTTGGAATTTATTTTTAATAATAAAACCGTTTACGAAATGCTCGCCGACACGGCTGAATACTTGGACTTTTTCTTTGTTACAATACGAAACGCTCGACCTCTTCTCCTGTTGACTTTCTCTCCCAGACTAACTCCCGCCTGTTCTATGCTGTGCCATTTGCCCCTTTTCTTTTGTTCTTTCTTTGATGCATCTCAGCGTTCGGTTTTATCTAGCCGAATGTATAGTGTCTTTCGAATGATGCGTTCCACCCAAATAGGACCACATAACATATACCAAAAAAGTTCTTCATGGAGAAGATTTATACAAAGTTTAAAGGACTACCTATGGAATCGCCGGCATCGCCAATTATCGCCGATATTGTAATGGAAGAGGTTTTAAGCCAAGTAACAAACGTAAGACTACTCACCAAATATGTTGACGATTTTTTTGCTATAGCCCTATACGGAGTACGACGAAAAATTCGTTTTTTTACAGTATTTCACATAAATAGAAACACTTTCTAACAGCACATGAACATCAAAGCAAAGCCAAGGTGTTTCTAAATTTATGAAATACTGTAAAAAAACTAATTTTTCGTCGTACTCCGTATGGGGCTTATAGTGAAAGAGGACGGCATTGACGAAATTCTTAAAAAACTTAACAATTACCATAAAGACAAAAAGTTCACAATGGAGTTATAAAGTCACCAAAGGCTACGGTTCTTGGATTTCATAGTGTCTAGAAAGGCTAATACATTAAAACTGGATTGGTACCAAAAACCAATGGTCTCCGGTAGACTAATGAATTACACAGTGCAACAAATTTCAACTTTTTTAAAAACTACCATGCAACACTATGCGAAATCGATAGTGCTACCCAAACTGAGTAAAACCATTTCAGCGTTTGGCTAGATTGGTAGCACTTTTTTTTTATGGACCCTCAAAGTTTTTGAAATTGGGTGTGAAAACAAAAAAAAGGTGTCATCAGATTTGGGAATACAGCTAATTCAGTTTTAGTGATAGCTGCAAACTGTCTTCGGCAAAGTTGTAGCTGACAGTCCGCTGAATATATTTTTCTTACAAAGATTTTCAAAAAAATTTTGAATTCCGGGAGTTTTTTTTAAAAAACTTTTTTGAAAAATCGTATTTTTTTACTTTTTTGAGTATAACTTTTAAAAAATCAAAATTTTTGGCACACATTCTTTGGAAAAAATTAAGCTTTTGAGATACCAAACATCCCTTCTGAACAAGGTTTTACAATCTGAACACTTCTACATCCTCTAAAGCGGCCCCAAAAGTGTGTATTTCCAATAAAAATAACTTTTTTTGTTGTAATTCTTTTTTATGTACTCAAGTTTTTTTCACAAAATAACTGCCAATTAATTATTTTAGGCTTTTAGAGCAAAACATTACGCGTTTTACTTGTTCTTATCCATGAATAATGAAAAAGAGATTTTTTGACGGTTTTTTGAAAATTCTGTAATTTATCAGCAAAAATGTTGCCAATTTAATACTGCAAAAAATATTTTAACAAGCTAATACATTTTGTAACAAGCTGAGATCATATTAAAGTTAATAATTACTATTTATAATAATAATTAATAATAAAATAAAATAAATTAAAATAAAATAATAATAATAATTAATAATTAAATAAAAAAAATAAAATAAAATAAAAAGATTAACTCTAATACGATCTCAGTTTGTTAAAAAATGTATTAGCATGTTAAAATAATAACATAATTATAATAACAACAATAATAATAACATAATAATATAATAAAATAATAATAAATTGGAGAATTTCCAAAAAACCGTCCAATAATTTTTTTTTTATATATTCATGGACTACAACAAGTAATACACGTAGTGTTTTGCTCTAACAGCTTGAAAAAATTAATTAGCTGCTATTTTGGTAAAAAAACTTGAGAACATAATGAAGAATGATAACAAAATAGTGATTTTTACTGGATATACACACTTTTGGGGCCGATTTAGAGGATGTGGAAGTGTTCAGATTGTAAAACCTTGTTCAGAAGGTATGTTTGGTATCTCAAAAGCTTAATTTTTTCCAAAGAATGTGTGCCAAAAATTGTGATTTTTTAAAAGTTATACTCAAAAAAGTAAAAAAATACGATTTTTCAAAAAAGTTTTTTAAAAAAAACTCCCGGAATTCAAAATTTTTTGAAAATCTTTGTAAGAAAAATATATTCAGCGGACTGTCAGCTACAACTTTGCCGAAGACAGTTTGCAGCTATCACTAAAACTGAATGAGCTGTATTCCCAAATCTGATGACACCTTTTTTTTGTTATCACACCCAATTTCAAAAACTTTGAGGGTCCATAAAAAAAAAGTGCTACCAATCTAGCCAAACGCTGAAATGGTTTTACTCAGTTTGGGTAGCACTATCGATTCCGCATAGTGGTGCTTGGAAGTTTTTTTTTGACTGTTGCACAGTGTTATCACTCTAAGCACCCCAAAAACATCATAATCAACATAGCATAAAATTTCATTAGAAAAGTCTTGAAAGTGAGCGATCCGATTTTCCATAAAAATAACAAAAAACGAATAACCAAAATTCTCAAATCTAATAATTATATAGTAGTACACCAAAAGAAATAATACCTTAGATATACAAATAGGTAGTCTAAATACCATCTTTTTTCGATCGTCAAGTTCGTTCCGATTACTACCATAAAGACAGAGTGTCCTTGGCTCATAACTGATAAATAAAATATTTCTTTTTAGTAATACAAAGAGCAAAATAGATCTACAAAATTCCCTGTGCCGGAGACGGTACCACTGTATGCGATAAGGTATGCATTGGCACGACAAAATCTAATTTAAAAACTAGACTATCAGGACACAAGTCTGATATAAAACGACGAGACGAGACACCAAACCAAAAAAACAGCACTTGCGGCCCACTGTGCTGAGAGCAAGCATACAGCTGATTTCTCAAATGTGAGCATACTGCACCAGGAACAACTATACAACAAACGGTTCACTTTAGAAATGTTGTACATAACAAACACGCCCACTAGGATGAATTTCAAAACGGACACAGAAAATTGTGCTCACATATACAGGCACCTACTTTACCTTAGCAATAAGAAAATAGACTCAGTTTCAAACTCCACAGCTGACTGTATGTAATCATTTTGTAAACTTTTTGTTTTGTATCAAGTTTAAAAATTCGTGTGTTCATGTGGTATTGTTATACAGCCCTGATGACGAATGCCGACGGCATATCGAAATATATTGGAGACAAAAAACCAACTGTGCTTTCAAAAATATTCACAACCTTGTGCCTGCCATCTACTATTTCTTAAATTTTATAGACTTTTAAATGATTTAATAATATTAAGTAATTGTTGCTAAAAACTATTTATAGTTTTTTCTGTGTTAACCACCATGATATAGCTTTTAAGAATACACAAAACCATCTCTGACTCTGAAATATTGTGAAATGATTTTTTATCTACCGTCATGATCGACCAGCTCGCAGAGGTGGAGGTGTACTGATTGCAGTTCAATCCAGCCTGCGATCAGAGCTGATCAATCTTAATGTGCCTAGGGATGTGGAATTTGTTGCCGTAAAGGTAACTTTTCAAACATTCGCTTTATTTATTACCTGATCGTACATCCCTCCATCTTCTGATAATCAAGTTTATATGCAACATATAGCTTGTATTAAAGATGTTTTTACCCAATTAAGAGACATTGACTCAATGGTTGTCGTTGGTGATTTTAACCTAACAAACATCACTTGGTCTAATTTTAATGGGTCGACTTATCTTGTACCTTCAGCTTATCATGACTTTTTAGATGGTCTGTGGGACATGTCGTTTTTACAAATTAACGCAGTACCTAACAGTTTAAATAAATTGTTGGATCTCGTTTTTGTCTCTGACAGCGCGAATGTTGTCGTCTCTAGGTCTGCCCCTCTATCACTGCCCGAAGAAATCTCTATTTCAGCTATTGGACCTACCTATTCGACTGTTAAGATTTCCAATAAGCCTCGTCGTTGTTTTCGTAAAGGAAACTTTACGTTATTAAATCAACTTATTTGTACAACAGACTGGACTCCTTTGTACAATTCAGTTAATTTAGACTTTGCTTTTAGCTTTTTCTACAGTTCCATTAATTCTCTTTTAGATATCTGTGTTCCTAATAGCGCTCCCATTCCCGCGTCCATTTATCCTCCTTGGTATTGTCCTAGACTTTCTAATTTAAAAAATATTAAGTCTAGATGCTTCAAAAAGTATAAAAGTTCTGGTTCTGCCGTTGACTTTTCTAAGTATTCAATTGCAAAATCGAACTTTACACTTTTTAATGCTGAGTGCTACAGGAAATATCTTGTCCGATGCAAAATTCAATTCGCAGAGGACCCTAAGCAATTCTACAGCTTTGTAAACTCTAAGCGTAGGTCTTCTTCTTTACCTTCCTCTTTTTTTCTGGGCGACCAAAAGGCTAACGATGACTCCACACCCGTTGACCTGTTCGCCGACTTCTTTTAATCTACTTACTCCTCTACGCGCTTTACTAATGCTTCTTATCCTTATAACATTTCTTCTTCTAACTTTATAACTGCTCCCTCAATTTCCGAAAGCTCTTTACTTTTTCATTTACAATCACTTAAACTTTCATACTCCCCTGGGCCTGACAACATTCCTAGTTGTGTGCTCAAAGAGTGTTGTATTTCTTTGTGCAATCCATTGCTTTAACTTTTTAATCTATCGTTAGAATCTGGTATTTTTCCAAATCAGTGAAAGGAATCCTATATTATTCCTCTTCATAAAAAAGGTGGGAAGTCTGATATATCCAATTATAGGGGCATAGCTAAACTATCCGCTATTCCAAAATTATTTGAACAGATTATCTCTTCCCGACCTCTTCCCTACAGCACTATTGTAAATCGATTTTATCACCTTTCCAGCATGGATTTACAAAGCGTCGGTCAACTGCGACCAATTTACTTGAATTTACCTCAATGGTACACGATGGTTTCCTTTTACAAAAACAAACTGATGTCATCTACACCGACTTCAGTAAAGCATTTGATTCTGTGAACAATGATCTTCTTCTCGTTAAACTTGATCGTTTAGGATTTCCATCCCCTTTTCTACTTTGGATTTCGTCCTATTTAAAAGATAGAACTCAAAAAGTTCTGCTACGCTCTAATACGTCAAAGCCTGTCTTTGTCACTTCTGGTGTCCACAAGGCAGTCACCTCGGCCCATTGTTTTTTACTCTTTTTATTAATGACCTCCCCACAATAATATCGAATTCTCGGATACTTATGTACGCCGATGATGTAAAACTTATTTTATCTTTCAACGACCCGATGCACTCCATCAGATTGCAAGATGACTTAAACTCCTTACAGTCCTGGTGTCTGATTAATCAATTACACCTTAATTGTTCCAAGTGCATGTTCATGACTTTCCATCGTTGCAAGCCTTCGTTGGCTACCTATACGATTGGAAATGAACCCTTGGAACGAATTTCTACAGTCGTTGATTTTGGAATTCTTTTTGATCCCAAATTGAGTTTCAATCCTCATATCTCCTCTAATGTTAATAGAGCAAATGGTGTACTCGGATTCATTAAACGTTGGTCGAAAGAGTTCAATGATCCATATACCACAAAGCTTTTATACACTGCTCTAGTCCGTCCTGTACTTGAATACTGCTCGTCCGTCTGGTCTCCGCAGTATAAAAAGCATATAGATCGTACTGAATCAGTTCAGAAGCAATTCTTGCTTTTTGCCCTACGTGGCTTAAATTGGGACTCTAACCTTCGTCTGCCATCGTACTCTAACAGACTCTTGCTTATTGACCTTCCTTCGTTAGCTAACCGTAGAACAGTATTAGGTGTTTTTTTTCTTCATAAACTAATTATCGGTGATGTAGATTAATCTGAACTTTTAGGTCGCCTTAACTTCTCCGTCCCAAAGAACTTGTGAGATGATTTTAGGGGGCCTAGCTGTTGGGCCATCGGACGGGTCGCAGGTTGCGGATAGCGAAAGGCCTTCTTATGGAAGATAGTAGCGAATAAGTGGGTTTACCCCACAAATAAGCAGTCCCGGACAGCCAGCGGGTGTCACGCCGTAGTGCACCGACAACGCGCTTGTGTTGCCGCCTTCTATAAGTAGCCTCACACACACCCAACTCCCACACAATACCTACCCCTCTCCCATCCCGCACATCTCACACCGGGCCGGACTAAGGTGTCACTCGGACCGTGCCGAGAGTCAGCCTGGCTGGAGGCCCGGGTAACAAATAGTCTAGTCTCGAACGGTGGGCTCAGGCAAGTGGCGACCGCCTGTTCTAAGTAGCCTTGCCACTGGTGGGCCTCGGCCGGTGGTCGACCATACAGAAGCCCAAGAAAAGGACCTTCAAGCATGAAGACAAGTAAAACTATCAAATTTCAGCAGGATCTCCCTGCAACCGCTGTCGCATGGTAGTTCAAAGAGAGGCAGATGGACCGGAAGCGTCCAAGCCTCGTGAGAGATGAGAGACGCGCACCAGTGCGCAGAACCGAGCTCCTGCGGTAGGAAAGAGCTTAGGAACAAAGAGGGACCATCCCATCCCCCAAAGGGAACACGCCCCGCCTCCTCTGGAGGACAAAGGCCATCTTCCAATGGGGACAAACGTTCTAAGCAGGACTCCTTCCCTGCAAGAGGACAGCCAGGAGGCCTAGACGACCCAAATCGTCGAGGCCTCTGTGGCTCCAGAATCAAGTGGTACCTGAGATACCTCAAGCATGGCCACACACCGGAGGAAGCCCTCCGGATGGCAAAGGAGCCGCGAACTGTGGCATCAGAGGGGCAACCACTCACCCCTGCCCCAAAGAGAAGCAGCGAGGACACAACGACGCCAACAGCTACGCCGAAGCGTCAGTGCACAGCAGTGACTTCGGAAGACGCAACGGCTAGCACCTCCTCACAGGTAGTAGCCCATAAGGAAAACGCCCTGGGCTGCAGTAAAGGCTGCAGTAAAGGCTGCTGCAACTGGCAGTGACGAAAGGCCAGTAACTCCCCTCTCAGTGCCCATTCCTACACAAGCAAAGTATGCAGACGTTGCGCAAAAGGTGAGGGTTGTAGCTGAGGAATACCCTCAGGTCAACCTCAATCATGAGGAGCTATCTGCACTTGAGGAGGCGATACTGGAGGAAGTCTTCCTGGCATGTTGGGATACGTCCATCAGCTTTGCAGGAATCCATTTCCGGCCGGGTCATCTAATCATCGACTGCAACGATGAGACGACCGCGGAGTGGCTGATAAGCAACGTGTCAAGGTTGTCACAATGGAAGGGAGTACCCCTTCTCGGTAAAATGGGAGAGAATATCCCCTCGCCCTATTACATTACCGTCTTCCTCCCAAGGAGTGCCGAGAAAGCGGATGAATGGGTCCTCACAATGCTGAGGAACCAAATCAACATTGTGACTGACATGTGGCGTGTCAAGTCACGAAAGGACCAAGGGGGCGGAGCCCTCATGGTCATTGGCATCGACGAAGTTTCGATGCAGGCCATCGTATCGATGGGTCGCCAGCTTAACTTCAGGTACGGGAAGATCCCCGTACATGGTCTCAAGAAGACCGCGAAGCTGGCTGGACAGACCTATCAGCAAGAGACTGAGGCTGAACAACCCGCCGAAGCGGAAAGTAGCGAGACTCCGTGTGAGGAACCCCTCACAGAGAAGGAGGACGTCGCTGAGGACGAGGAGCTCGACGGGGAATCCCCCGTCCGTCCTAGCTAAAACGTTCACCCGACAACACCTAGGACTAGCTTTAATACAGGAACCCTGGTGCAATGAGGGAATAAAGAGCCTGTATACGAGAGAATCTACGGTAATTTGGGACCAAAGGCATGCCTTCCCCAGAACCACCGAAGTAAAGCAGGGAAAGACCACGGTCATAGCCTCTGCCTACTTCGCTGGAGATAGAATGTGTCCCCCCAAGAGGTCGGCCCTGGCAGAATACTGCAGGAGCAAAAGCCTGCCGCTTGTTGTCGGATGTGAAGCAAACGCCCACCACGTCGCATGGGGAAGCTCCGATGTAAACAATCGAGGTGAGTGTTTACTAGAATTTCTATCCAGGCTCGACCTGGAAGTATGTATTGTAGGATCGTCCCGACATTTGTAACTCGAGTAAGAGAGGAAGTCCTTGACCTCACCTTCTCCAGCAAGTTAAAGCCTCCAGCAATTAAACCTTTTATAAAGAATTGGCAGGTCTCATTAGAGGAATCTATGTCGGACCATAGAATTATCCAATATAGATTGGAAGCTAGCACACAGCAGAATATCCCTAGCAGGAATCCCCGTAAGACAAATTGGGGAGGCTTCCATTCCACGCTAGGAAATAATATACCTAGGATTCGGTCACCGAAGCATCCCCTAGAACTAGAAATCTTAGTCGACGAACTAAACAAAAGTATAATCGATGCTTATGAAGAGAATTGCCCTCTTTGCAAATCGAGAAAAGAAAATGATGCCCCTTGGTGGAATCCTACCTTGGACAAACTCAGAAAGAAGACCCGAACTCTTTATAATGAAGCCAAAAAGAATGGGGACTGGCACAAGTACAAGCAAGCCCTGACACTATACAATAGTGAGATTAGGAAAGCCAAAAGAAAGAATTACAGGAAATTCTGCGAGTCTATAGAAGACACGAAAGAAGGAGCGAGATTGCATAGAGTTTTGGCCAAGAAAAGCCCGGATGGCAACATCTCGCTCATAAAGGCTAATGATGCCTATACAGTGAGCAACTCGGGAAGATGCTCGAGAAAACAATAGAAGACAAGGAAGTTGCTCTATGCGCCTTCCTAGACATTGAGGGAGCATTCGACAACACATCCCATAGTGCTGTCAAGAATGGCCTGATCAGAAGAGGAATAAACACTACAGTAGGCAGATGGGCAGATTCACTCCTACGATGCAGAGAAGCCTCTGCAGTGGGAGGTGAAGAAACCATCACAGTCACCACAACTAGAGGATGCCCTCAGGGGGGAGTTCTCTCCCCACTGTTGTGGAGCCTACTAGTGGATGAGCTCCTAGAAAAACTCGCCTCCCTGGGCATAACATGCCAAGGATACGCTGATGACATTGTCATCGTTGCAAGAGGAAAATAGGAGGAAACCCTATGTGACTTAGTCCAGAGGGGTCTGAAAGTCACGTCTAATTGGTGCAAGGAGGTTGGGCTCAACCTAAACCCTGCGAAAACCATTATAGTACCGTTCACTAGGAAATACAAGCTAAGCAGAATGAGGCCAATACGCTTATCCGGCTGCCTCATTACACCAGGAAAAGAAGTTAAATACCTCGGCGTTGTCTTTGACAATAGGCTGAGGTTTGACAAGCACTTAGAGTACACACTCAGTTAATGCACTAGAGCACTATTCACATGCAGGAGCATAGCCGGAAAATCGTGGGGCATGGCACCGCATATACTCCGATGGCTATACCTCATGGTTGTGAGACCAATGCTCACTTATGGAGCTGTCGTGTGGGGAGAAAGAGCAAACCTCCTCACAGTAAGGACGCAGTTGCAAAAACTGCAAAGGCTGGCATGTATTTGCATGACTGGAGCCATGCGTACCTGTCCGACAGCGGCAATCGAGGTTTTGATGGAGCTAACACCACTCCACCTTACCATCGGCCTGAAGAAAAAAGCAACACTGCTCAGGCTAACAGCAGAAGGAGTGGGTAGAAACCACATAGTAAGCCTCAGAGACTCTGAAAAGCTGGAAAAGGAAATCCCTTTAATCCTCCAACCCAGAGACGAAATGGTGGCCGAGTATCACTTTGACAGGAATTTCACTGTACACCAAAGTAATAAGAAAGAATGGATCTCACTTGAAGAGACACATAAAATGAAACCACACACAATTATGTGGTACACAGACGGGTCCCTAACGCCCCAAGGAACCGGACTTGGGGTAGCAGGGCCAGGAACGAAAATATCTGAACCAATGGGAGAATTCACAAGCACATTTCAAGCTGAAGTATGTGCCATCTCCCGTTGTGCAGACCGTAATATGGGGAAGAACTACCATAATATAGAAATAGCTATCCTCTCCGATAGCCAAGCAGCGCTTAAGGCACTCAGTAGCAATAAGTTCACCTCTAAGCTAGTCTTAGGGACAAAGAACAAATTGGACCACCTAGGCAGCAGGAACAACCTGACCCTACGATGGATACCGGGACACAACAACATCCCCGGAAACTAATTGGGCGACGAACTGGCACGCAAGGGTAGGGCCAGAACCCTACTGCGGCATAGGCCAACACACAATAAAAGGACTTTTAAGAAAGGAAGAGAATACGCTTAGAACAGCCTCCTGGGTAAACACCAGGGGAATGAGACAAGCTAAAGCATTAATAGTGAACCACGACCTCAAAAGGTTCCAAAAGTTAATCCAACAAGGAAAGAATGCCCTCAGAATTCTGACAGGGCTCTACACGGGTCACTGCAGACTGAGGAGCCACATGTACAAGTTGGGAATAACAAACACCCCGCTTTGCAGATACTGTGAAGAGAAGGAGGAGTCCTCTGAGCATATACTAGCACACTGCGATGCCCTAGCGAGGCGCAGACTCAGCAGATTTGGGAAACACATTCTACACCCAAGCAATATCAGTAACTTCGAACCCACAAAAATCCTGGCTTTTGTACAGGAATTAGGGCTGCTAGGGGAGTTGCACCACTTGCACCACTTCTCCAACAACAAATAATAACTTCTCCGTTCCTTTCAGGCCTAGATGCACAACTGATTATGCAAAGCACAATCGATTTCGAGTCTTATGTCAAAATTATAACGATCTCTATCACCTGCTCTCAACAGATCTCTCTCTCTTCTCTCTAAAAACATATCTCTATAATTATCTTAGGGGAAATCTCTGACCACTCCTGGCTGTGAGTAGGGGCATAGCTTGCCGGACTAGCTAAAAAATCTTCCCCCACGGGGTCAGAGATTTCTAGTTATTTTATTTATTTATTTTATTTCTTCTCTATCTCTGCATCATTAAAATTTTTTGTAGCTTTAATAACGTCTCTGACTACAGTTGGCTGTGAATCGGGGCATAGCTGGCCGGACGGGCAAATAAAACTCCCCCATCGAGTCAGAGTCGTTATTAGTTATTTTGTAATTTTGTTAGTTTTTCTTTGATAGGCTTTTTTAGTCAATAAGGCTTTTTATACCGTATGTGTAATTGAGTTGGCAGCCTTTTTTGTCGACTAAATAAATAAATAAATAAAATTTATTTCCTAAAGAAAACTTAAATAATGGTATTTTTAAAAAGATTGACACTTTTATAGTTTAAAAGATTTTAAATTTATGAAGTTATAAACAAATAAAAAGATGCCCTTAAAGAAAGCTGTGCCACGCAGACAGTTTCAAAGCTATGTAGTTGACACTTGGCACGTGTACTTCGTATTTATCAAGCTTTTCAAGCATGTCAACATCACGCAGAGCGGACGAGTATATTATATAGCTGCTACACAAATGCCGCATTTTCAAAGCTTCCTGCAGTCTATCAGACTATGTGCACCAAAACAGCGGTAGCAGAAGCGATGTCTTCTGATAAAGTCAATTCGTTTATTAAGTGACGCTCCTCTAAACTTTTGGCACTTCAGCTCATCGTGCCCATTTATCGAGCAGAATCGTCAACTTCTTTGTTGTGATTGTATTACAAACACCTCTCTTGGCACTGGGTTCTTTTAATGATTGGATTTCCCGGTTCCTTGATTTAATATGCTACTCGTAGAGTTGAAGAACTTTTGATAAAAATCTGAAGGTGGGCGAAAATGATATCTACCTCGTCGCTAAGATTAGCTTTTTTTTTTTGAAGCATGAATGCAGTTTTTTGCTGTATCCAGAAACCTGCCTACACAGAGAAAAATATCCGTTCGAATTGTAACGAAATCATGATCTTTTGTTGACGATAGTCTGCTAAGCACGCTTTTACGATATTTATGAACATTCGTTCACAATATTCCATGAACATTTTGTTCTCACACATGAACGGTTCGGGCTTGTGTTATAAACATTTTGTGCTCGTTTTTTTAAGAACATTTTGTTCTCGCTTTGCAGGCGACTTAGATCTAAAAAAAAAAATTAAACATAGTTAGTTAGGTGAATGTGGAAGTCTCCTCCTTCCAGGGTGGTTGGTGGTTACTCGAGAAGGGCACGGAAGGAAGGAAGAGACGACCAACCACCACACACCACCCACCGCGTTGCAACAACCACAACCTTTTCTAAGCTGTAGCTAAATTTTATTAGAATTATTAATTTGACAAATTTTCTTGCTTCACCTAGTCTGGGACTTGAACTCAGGACATCGAAGAGACTGAACGGACGACGTCATTTTAACTCACACGACCATCCAGCTCACGCGCGAGACAGCGACAAAATCAAATTAAGAAATTAATGCTTTCAGAATGAAGGGCTGTGGCCGAGCGGAAAGGCTTAGCACGCCGAAGTCGTGGTTTCAAATCCCCGTCGTGTCCTATTTTTATACCCTTGAAGAGGGTATATTGAAATTGTGCGGATGTTTGTAACGCAGAGAAGGAAGCATCTCCGACCCCATAAAGTATATATATTCTTGATCAGCGTGACGAGCTGAGTTGATATAGCCTTGTCCGACTGTCCGTCCGTCCGTCCGTCCGTCCGTCTGTCCGTCCGTCTGTTTCTATGCTATCTCCTCCGGCAGTTTTAAAGCTATCGTAACCAAACTTTGCACGAAGTCTTTTGGTACAAATACGCTGCACATTTGTCGGAACCGGCCGGATCGGATGACTATAGCATATAGCTCCCATAGGAACGATCGGTTGAAAAACTAGTTTTAGTGAGAAAAACTTTTTTGTTTTCAATGCTATCGCTCCCAACACTCGTATTTATAAGTTTTTAAAGGTTTCACTTAATTTCACCAAAACTTGTTAAAATCGGTTAACTATATAGTATAGCTGCCATACAAAAGAAAGGTCTGAAAAAAAATCTTAGTGAGAAAATTTTTTTAGTTTTTCAATGTTATCGCTCCCAACGCTCGTATTTACAAATTCTTAGCGATTTCACATAATTTCAGCAAAACTTGTCGAAATCGGACTACTATGTAGTATAGCTGCCATACAAAATTTAGGTCCGAAAAAAAGTCTTATTGAAAAAAACTTTTTTGTTTTCAATGCTATCGCTCCCAACGCTCTTATTTATAAGTTTTTAATGATTCTACATAATTTCAACAAGATTTGTCGAAATCGGACCACTATATAGAATAGCTGCCATACAAACTGTCAGGCATATAGCAAGCTCCAAGGGTATATAAACTTCGGTCGAGCCGAAGTTAGCTTGCCTCTTTTTTTTTTAATTTTTAAACTCTGTACCGAAGGTACATAGAGTATATAAGGTTTGTGCAAAAGTATGTAACAGAGAGAAGGAATCATTTCCGACCCTATAAAGTATATATATTCTTGATGAGCATCAACAGCCGAGTCGATATAGCCATGTCCGTCTGTCCGTCCGTCTGTCCGTCCGTCCGTCCGTATGAACAAACAGATCTCAGAGATGGTAAGAGATAGAGGTTTGACATGTATGGGACAAATGTTTCTTATAGCAGGCAGATCAAGTTTATTTTTAATTTTGGCCACGCCCCCTCCCGCCCCCGCAATTTTGAAAAAACGTCATATCTTCCACAGTTTTGTAGATAGATGGTTTGTACCTTCAAGAGATAGTTAGTAATTGTCAAAATGTATCGAAGAAGAAATGATAAAGATCGGATGAGCGGTTCTCAAGTTATAAGCAAAAAAGTGAACCAAGCTCCCCCGCCACCCCCCCTCCCACCCATTCACAACCAACACCGCACAATCTTAGAGAGAGAGAGAGAGCGAGAGAGAGATAAAGAGACTGAGATAGAGATAGAGAGAGACACAGCAGCAAAACTGCATTCAGCTCCTACTCCAGGTACAGAGTATGTTATAGTCGGGCTTGACCGACTTTCTCACTTGTATTTTTTTTAAATATTTTTAACATTGTCTATATTTTTTACAATGCACTCTGGTCCTATGATATAAATAAATGTTAATAAGCACTGAAATCATAAAATAGCTAAAATATTTATATTTTCATGAACACTTTTTCGCATTTCATGACTACCGTTCATGTTTTGTGAACGGAAAAAACAGACCACAATCATGACCATTTAGTTACGATTTTAGAACGGGATATTTTTCTCTGGGTATGTCTTCTCGAGATGTCATTCGTATGTTTCTTCAAATGGTTATTGAAAATTTTTCGATTATCTTTGTACCGTTTGTAAATTAAGTCCCAGGCCAGCTTATAGTTTTCAGCTTCGCCCCGAAGCAGGTGACCCACTGCCATTGCTTCTACCTTGAGGTACGATTTAAGATTAGTAAAAGTAGTAGTAGTCTTTATTTTCATCACTATTTTCTTAAAAGTTGTGTACATATAACAAATTACTAAAGACATTTTTATATAGCTTTAGTGGCTTGGTTTATAAACCGTCAGCCACATCTTTTGTTCTTCTCTATTCTGGTACTACACACGGCTGCCAAGATCGTCTCAAGATACCGCATCGTTCCCATCACAAAGAAGTTCAAAAGATCATAAGTCTTATCTTAACATATTCATATTGTCTTTTACATATATTGTTAAATTAATTGAACTTAAATACAAAAAACATGTAGATTAACATTAAATGACGAGCTAGAAAACTAAAATTCTTCGATTAAGCTTTTTCTATAAAGTATTGCTTGCTCTACGTAACTTGCAAGTTTTGACCAATTTTCATCATCACTTCCATTTAAAACATCAATAATCTCCACCTCAGTTAAATGTGTATTTTTGAAGTATCTCCATCTGAACTCGCGTAGCACTGGGCATCTTCCGATAAAATGTTGCATCGTCTCGTCTTCATTGAGGTTACACAGGTTGCATTGTCTGGACCGGGTACTGTTGATAGAGTTTCCCTTTAACCATAGAAGGCCTCCGCGAGCCTTTATAATCCAGGATATTTTCTTGAGTGTGAAGTTTTTGCAGCAGAATTCAGATCCCTTGTTATAGTCAAGGTACTTGTAAATTCTAGTTTCGCTGGCTCGTGCACTATCAATTAAATGATTTGACCTGCTAAGTTTTATTTGTGTTAGTATACATATATTGCGCCATTCCGTATGGTTTATTTCATCAGGCAGTTGTATATTAAAAGCTTGAAGTTGCATAGCTAGGTCGTTGTACCAATAAATTTTCTCTCTTTTGATTACATTTGACAGAATGTGGGGTAGTCGGGTGGGTTCATATTCAAATAGAGTCTTGGTTATGTATCTAAGGTGCAAATTATATGTGTAATGGAACGCCTCTTCTACTCCAGTTTTAAGGTTCAGCACATAGTTCGGGGTATTCGCAGGTAACCTCAGTATTTTCTTAATAAAATATCGTTGCAACGCGTCTACTTCATCAAATAAGGAGTTGCCCCATACTTGCGCGCCATAAGTTTGCACTGCACGGGTAACAGCTTGAAAAAGTTTCCATTTGGCTTTTAGGCTTATGTTCGGCTTGCTTAAAAAACTGTTCCATGTCATGTTGATTCCTTGTTTGGCCTCCCGGGATTTTTCGCTTAAGTGCTTGTTGAAAGTCAGGCTTGGTGTAAAAATAATTCCCAAGTACTTGTATTCGTTTACTACTTTTATTGGGTTTCCTTGATAGGTCCATTTTTCGCCCGCAGCAAGCCTTCCTCGTTGACGAAAAACCATAATCTCCGATTTCAGCATATTTACCTCCATTTCCCATAAGCCACAATAACTCTCAAGACGATTGACCATACGTTGCAATGTGATTGGGGTGTCAGCTAGCAGGACGATATCATCTGCATATAAAAGGAGCCTGATATTTAGTTCATCTATGTTAAGGCCACCACCTAAGTTTTCATGGAGATCATTAATATATAATGCGAATAGTAAAGGGGATAGCAAGCATCCCTGCTTAACTCCATTATAAGTTTCAAAACTTTCCGACAACTGGCTTCCGTTCCATACTGCGCTGCTGGATACTGCGTATACTTTTTTCAATGAAGTTAACGATTTTCGTTGGTACCCCGATTGAGTGTAGCTTAAATATCAATAGTTGTCTTGGGACTCTGTCAAATGCTGCCTTAAAATCAACAAAGAATGCGTACGTTTTCTTATTTTCTGAGAACCTGATTTTGACTATTGATGCAAGATTGTAGATGTTGTCGTTTGTAGAATACTTCTTGCGGAATCCTGCCTGATATTCATTTAGTTTACCATATTTTGTCACCCATTCCGTTCGATCATTCAAGACTCCCATTATTATTTTTGCTCCACAGTTCATAAACGAGATGCCCCTGTAGTTTCCGACATGGTTTGGGTCTCCTTTTTTATGTTGGGAAAAATTATGCTTTTTATGAAGGCTTCGTCTAGATCTTCACTGTTCAGATTTCTTGTGAATATCTTCGCCAACTCTAATAACAGTTCGTCTGGGGCATTTGCGTAGAATTCGTACGGCACTCTGTCTTCCCCTGGTGCCTTATTGCTTTTGACGTTTCGTAGCATGTATTTTATTTCCTCTATTGTTATGTCGCTATCCAATACATCGTCCCTATTTAGCATTAAGGCGTAGTGCATTCTATTTATATTTCCTGTTGTGTTTAATAGGGTTCTGAAGTAGTCCTTGAAAGTGCTGCCAAGTATGTCTGAGCCAATTTGGTATGTCTGTGATCGCAAATCTCTTTCGAGTGTCCACCAATCTTTACTGTTTTGGACGTCATTTATTTTAGTTTCTATGGTTGCGATGAGCTGTTGCTGAGCTTTTTTATGCTGCACAGGGTGTCGTATCTCTTCTTTAAGTCTAAATACTCCAATTTGTGTTCAGCATCGTCAGAGTTTCGGTATTTGTTAAGAGCATTGAATACACTATTTCGAAGCTTCGCACACTGGGCATCAAACCACTTGTTCTGAGGAAATGTTTTCTTCACTGTTGGTCTTGAATATGTTGCAGATTTTATAATTTGGCAAATGTCCGCTATATGTAATTCGGGGTTTTCTTGCTTTTTAGATTCTATGTTTAACTTAACTTTCATGCTATACTGTGGTTGTAGTTTTTCTTTCCATATAAGTTTAGGTAACAGTCGTAGATCTTGGGTACAAGTGTTTTCGCATCGCTTTGTCAAGGTGAGACTTAATGGTAAATGATCTGACCATATAGCGCTTTCCACTTTTAGTTCCACGATATTCTTTATGAAGCTGCAGCCGACGGCACATATGTCGTTAACAGAGCTTCCAACTGTGCTGACAAATGTAAATTTACCATCACTGTCTCCCTTCACTCTGCCATTTAAAACGATTAATCCATTATTATCGCAGAACTCTATGAGATTTCTTCCCGCAGCATTTACAGTGTGGTCTTGGAATTTACGGGTGCTGGATCCATCAAAGTGTAGCAGAAGGTCTTCAGTTATAGGTTGCTGCAAATCTCCAATTCTAACATTAAGATCTCCCAGTAATATTGGATTCAAGACGTCATTGGCTTGGAAGAAGCTTTTTATCTTAGCAAAGTCAGAAGTCCAGTTTGAGCGTCTCAGGTATAAGGGCAGTATCGTACATATAATATCCTTTCCAATTACTTTGATCATATGATGCCCATCTATGCATTCATATGTGTGGCTTACGCCATTGCATTGTAGGTCATTTTTAATTCCAATGACAGTACCACCAATAGCTCTGCCAAATCTGCTGTTCCTTATTGCTGGTTGCCAGTAGAGCTGGAAACCCTGAAAGGTGTTTTGATACCTGCTGACTTCGTGCTCCTCCACATGCGTTTCTATCAGTGCGAAAATATCGGCTTTTCGTACAAAGTCAAAAAACCCTGGGTAAATAAACTTATTTGCTAGTCCATGAACATTATAAGATAGGATATATATATTTCTAGAGTGTTGTGAAAATTGGTCATCTGGGTTATTTAAATTATTATTTCTATAAGAGTTGTGTCTACAGTTATTATTTAGTTTTTATTGATCTTGTTTAATAGTGAAGTGAGAGTAAAGTCATGATCAGCTAGAGTCGCGCCATAGATTTCCACCAATAAACTTCTCCCATCCTGGTCTCCCCACTTTAGTAGGCCTTCATCGTCGAATTTTAGCCACTTTCCATTTACATTTAGGCTGTCGCCTCTGACGGTTACACGGTGCTTATTGTTCATTGATGAAAGTTCCCTCTTTATGTGCAGCATGGCTCTCTTTTGAATCCGTCGTTCATCACTAAGATCTCGTTCCACATATATTTTAGATCCGGCCAGTTTTGAGAATGTTTTATAATCTGCGCTGCTGAGTCTCTGTGTCCATTTCAGCCATTACATTAAAGTCGTTGTTTCGTTCAAAGATAACACGAGCCGCCCTAACTATTATTCCACTGAGGCCCATTTTTTTTAAACATACCTTTTGCGCGGCCGCTCTTGGAGACATTCCTTTGGGTAATCCTCTGAAGAGTATGTTCCTTTTTTTGCTGTGTTCGATAAGACGCGCAATTTCCTTATGGTCAGAGTCTACCCTCTTCTGCAGCTCGTCCACTTTGGTTTTTAAGGCCCTGTTTTCCTCTTTAAGGTCTTTCATTGGCTTGGTTACAATGCCAATTTGACCTTTTATTTCTTGCACGTCATCTTTCGTAGATACATTTTGTAGCCGAAAATCAAATTTTTGTTCGACACCCTGTATTGCTGCTAATATATCGCGCAATGACAGCTCCTCTGGTTTATCGGCTGGTTTTCTCAATGGCGTTCCACTTCCAATCACAATAATTTTTCCAGAGTTGGATGTTAAGTAGGGTTGTCGAAAATATATCAAAATATCAATATATCGATAATATTTTTTAAAACTGATATATTTATATCGTGATTTTTTTTTTGACCAAATATCGAATATCGATTTTTTTTTGGGATATTTTATGATATTTCTGCGTTGGTAACTCTTTGATCTGGGTAGCGAGCGCAAACGCATTTAAGAGACAGAAAATGGATTCAAATTTGATAAAAGCAAATTAGAGCCACATAAAAAAAGCACAGCCAAGTGTAATTTGTTCGAAAAAGTATTTAAAACAAGCGTTTGCACGAGCAAATGTCCCGTGTGTTGATTTTATGCAAGCCCAAGAGTCGCAAAATAGCGGGCTGAAGTTATACTTTAGGTTGCCACAAACGTCATGGGAAAGTAATCCCTTAATATTCTGGAATTCGCATAAGGCGGCCATGACGGGACTTTCCAGACTAGCCGTAAGGTGTCTTATTACCCCAGTGCCTTCGGAGCGACTTGCTTCTGCTATAAAATGCGCCATATGCGTCAAAGCGACGCGTCTTTTTAAAGACTTTTAAGGCCCTATTCTGGTCTAGAAAATTTTTTCCAAATTTTTGTTTTGTTTTTGTTTTATAGCTTAGATATTCAAAAATATAATCCCATAGGGATTTTTAAAATGCGAAATACCTTAGATTATATTGTTTTTTTTTTTGTCGACCAATGACTTCGGTAAAAAAGCAATTTTCAAATTACTTTAAACTTTAAACTCATTTATCTCGAAACAAAGTTTTTCGGACTGGTGCCCACATTTTCTCAAGTTCTACCGAACCGATTTTAATGATGTAAGGCTTTATGGACGCAGAATTAAAACGTGGCTACCGTCCCTACCTTAATTTTTGAGAAAGAATAAATTTTACTATTTTTTTGTACACTGGACTGCAAAAAAATGGTGAAAAATCGATTTTCGTTTTTAAAAGGCCGCACTTTTTTAAATTCAATTTTATTTTCACAATTCAGTTTCGGACGATAATGGCATTCATACTAACAAACTTCCCATCTTCCGTTTTGCTTTCTGATAATTGTGAATCCCGGAAATGTGGGTACAATCGACACATCTTTTTTGGAAGAGCCAACTTTGGATCCCGAGAACTTTTTGAACAGCCCTCACATTCACAAATTTTTAATTTTGTGTTTTTTATAATGAATTGTACAATCTAATACAAAAACAGAATTACAAAATCTCTTCCCGATTCCTTTCCACGAATTTTTAAAAAAAACATGTAAAATTAAGCCCTAATATTGGAACTAAAAGTATTTAATATGTATAATACATAGAAAACTCGAATCTCATGAAAAATATTGTTATGTTTGCTCAATGTAGACTATATCATTTTATTTTGGGGCAGAGTATTTTCTCTTTTTGGTATAAACAGGAAAAAAATTAAAATATCATTTATATCGATATATCGATGTTTTAAAAGAAATATATTTAATATCATTTGATATTTTTTCAAATCAGAGAATATCATCGATACGATATTTTAAAAATATTCGGCAACCCTAATGTTAAGGGCGACTTTGGTGAGCGAAACATTTTAGTTTGAATGAGATGGTCGCCGCGCCAAAGCTTAAATATCAGTGGGTTTTACAGCGCCCTCTGTTGTATTTCCTGGTAACTTCTGTTCGAGGAGATCTACCACCTAATTTGAAATTACCTATAAGCTTATTTTAATGTAATACATTCGTGTCACGAAATCACAGTTCATACTGCCGACGGCGTGGCAACCCTAACTACGTAAACGTAAAATGAAAACATGTAAACGTAAGCGCAATGCGCAGCCAACTTAATGCATTTTTTGTTACACACACACACATAAAAGGAACATTGAATTGAAAAGACATTAAATCTGAACACACAAAACGAATACACATCAGGAACATTTTTATTGGAGCAAAGGGCCAAGGACGATTGGGATAAGTGCCGAATACCGCGGCAACATTAATGGCGACCGTGACAGGACAGAAAGAAGCTAAGTTCTCGTCCAATCTCATCAGTTCGCTGGCAGCTGCTTAATATATTTGTTTTAGCTGATCACAGAGTGCAGCACAGAGAGGAACACCAGAGGAAGTTCGCAACCACCAATCCATCCACCTACAGTGCAAACCAGTTGGGACAACAAGGGCGATCAACTCAGCATCAAGCGGATTCAACCCAACCTGCATCAGCAAAAGTGGAGTGGTCAAACGGGCATTCGGACGGCAAGGGTCGTTCAGCCACTAGAAGCAACTACTGTATGTAAAGCGATACATATAGTAGCATCGGACGTCAGAAGAAGCAAGGCTTTCTGGCAGTTCTACATAACCTGGCGGACTCTTCCTAACCTCGTCTGGCACATGCAAGCCATTAGTCGGCGTCTCTTCATTCTACACTCACTCACACATACTTACATCACATGCAAAACCGCAAGTACACATCTTTACACATTCTCTTATGCACATACATACACTTACATTCGCACACATCATCATACACACATATCATTTGGTAACGGATCATAAAGCTCCACACTCAGTTCACTTCATCTCATCACACCTTTCATCTTAATAAATTCACGCGTCATCAATACATATACACATCAATTTGTTTGAACACGAGGGCTGCTCTTACTCTTTGCTGGTGGTGTTTTGGTTATTATTTTATTACAAAAATGGGCAAAGACGATGACCAAAAATCAAGCAGCGAACATGCTGATGCAAAATTAATTAGCCTGAGATCGCAGCGTACGGTATTTGAGCGGCACATTACAACCATACGGCAAAAGGTTGATTTAGAGGGGAAGAAGGAAGATGCGAATGTTCTGGAGTGTCGACTCCAAATTCTTGAGTCGCATTATCGTCAACTATGTCAAATTCAGACACAAATTGAGAACCTACATAGCATTGACACTTGCAGAGCAGAGTTAGACGAAAACTTTATTATGACGAAGGTCAAGATAACGTCTCTTATTCAATCAAAGCAACGTCCGAGTATTTTAGACACTAGCTTAAATGAATCAGCAATGCAACAAGGAGGTGCCTATCATTCGCGTTTGCCAAAAATAAAACTTCCAACTTTTGATGGCAAATACGCAGATTATAAACGATTCAGCAAATTATTCGACAGTTTGGTACATAAGGACGCTGCAATCACCAAAATGGATAAATTTAATTACCTATTGGGATGTTTAGCTGGACCAGCTCTTGAGGTAGTTCAGTCATTTCAAGTAACGGAAGAGAACTACGACAAGGCAGTAGAGCGATTAAAGGCAAGGTATGATAATGACGTGCTCATATTTTTGGAGTGCATTTCAAGTTTCTTTGCGCTGCCATCATTATCGCTTGCAGATCCGTTGGAGCTACAACGTCTGGTTGATAAAGCTTCTGCACTTCGGGGGTCGCTCTTGTCATTAGGAGAGGAGCAGCAGGTCATGGATAACGTAATGATTCATGTACTTCTGTCGAAGGTAGACACCCAAACTAAAATGAAATACAATGAGCAACAAACGTTCCGTCATGGGATGAGTGCTGCGTCACTCTGAATCGTAGATGCCAGTTCTTGGAAAGCCAACTGAGTAGCAATCGACCAGCAGAAAATAAGGATCTTAGGCACAAGGCCAAACAACAAACGGGAACTAAGTCATTTGTAACCACTAATGCAGACTGCCTTTACTGCAATGCAACTACTCACTTCATAAGTAGCTGTAAAGCATTTGCCGATTTGTCTCTACAACATCGAGCAGACCATGTCAAGAAGGCTGGGGCATGTTTCAACTGCTTACGAAAGGCGCACCAAGTCAAAGATTGTCAATCTCAGTCAAGATGTAAGATATGTAGGCTACAGCATCACACTTTACTGCACAAGTTTAAGTCTCAGCCAAATCCTAGTTTGCACATATCATCAAATCAACCGAATAGTCAAAACGAAAGCAATGGATTTCAAGGCTTGCCAGTATCCGGGCAAATGACACAACCCAGAGTCACATTGATGGCTCGAACCATAAAGAAGGGAATCATTCCAACAGCAGTAGTGCAAATTAGGGATAAATTTGGTCAGTTCCACATCGTTCGTGCTTTACTAGACTCTTGTTCTGAAGTTAGTTTTATAACAGAGGAAACGGCTAAAAGACTTCAACTAGAGAAGATTCGTGTGCACCAAGAAGTCAGTGGAATTTCTGATTTAAGACAAAAGATCCATCACAACGTATTTGCCACTCTAAAATCACGTCACTCATCATTTGAATGGTCCTCAAACTTTTCAATTATTAAAACGATTTGCGCGAAGCAACCAGATGAGACGCAAATAACCCCCAAGTGGAATCTACCTAACGATATCATATTAGCAGATCCACATTTCTATGTTTCATCGAAAATAGATGTTCTCATCAACACAGAAGGCTTTTTTGAAGCTGTAAGGGAAGGAAAGCTAAGTTTAGGAGGCAACATGCCATGCTTGTTAAATACGGAGTATGGATGGATCGTTGGCGGTAACATGGGTCAAACGAGTCCAGTTCGCGTGCGACAATGCAACGTTGTACAAGAGTCGCATTCCTTAGAACAACTCGTGCAGCAATTCTGGGAAATAGAGGACTGCAAAATAATCGAAAATGTACGCACTGTTGAAGAGCAAGCCTGTGAGGAACATTTTTGCAAAACCGTTTCGACCCAGAAGGATGGAAGAATACAAGTGAGGTTACCGTTCAAAGAGTCCCCAAATGAGTTAGGAAACTCTTTCGAAACTGCTCACAAACGATTCATTTCTGTAGAAAAACGACTCAGCAGAAACGAGCAGCTTAAACGAGCATATATTGATTTCATGGATGAGTACATATCGTTAGGTCACATGGCTTTGGCAGCAAATGTAGATCACAACAAGCCTCATTTCTATATTCCTCATCACTGCGTGTTGAGGCCAGAGAGCCTTTCAACTAAACTTCGCGTGGTGTATGACGGTTCTGCTAAAACTACATCAGGGAAATCACTAAATGACTTGCTAATGGTTGGGTCGACCATTCAGCAAGATCTAATCACAACTCTACTATCATTTCGGCTAAATAAGTTCGCCCTAACAGGAGACATTGCCAAGATGTATCGGCAATTTACAATACACGAGGAAGATCGGAAATTTCAGCTGATTTTGTGGAGATCAGACCCAAACAGTGACCTGCAAACCTATCAACTAAATACTGTGACATACGGCACCTCAGCAGCACCGCATCTAGCGATTAGAGCATTGCAGCATATTGCAGAGATTCACGAGGTTGAATATCCAATTGGTGCATCGGTTCTTCGGTCAGACCTATATGTGGATGATGTCTTGACTGGTGCAGATAAGGTAGAGGATCTTCAACAAAAGAAGGATCAACTTGTGCGAATTCTGACCAAGGCGGGATTACAACTAACAAAGTTCAGTAGCAATTCAAAGGAGATTGTTGCTACCTCAGCGAATGAAGTGTTCATTGAGCTAAATGACCAAGAGTTCACGAAAACACTTGGAATTGCATGGCAACCCAATGCTGATGTATTTGTATTCAGATACCAAATAGAAGACGCTGAAATCGTAACACGAAGATCTGTTTTATCAGTTATTGCTCGAATCTTTGACCTGTTAGGACTAATAAGTCCAATCGTAATACGTGGGAAAATCTTTTTGCAGGATTTAACTCTAAAGAAGCTTCACTGGGATGCGCCAATTGATGGACAAGAACTTTGTACATGGAAGGAGCTTCTAGAAGACATACGCGAATTGTCAAATGTACGAATACCACGTTTCGTTTCCACATCCACATCGTTTCCGTGCGAAATTCATGGATATGCAGACGCATCCGAAAGAGCTTACGGATGCTGCATTTATGTTCGTACTCAGATGAAGAATGATGTTGCAGTAAACCTTCTGGTAGCCAAGTCAAAGGTAGCCCCAATTCGAGTTAAGTCATTACCCAAGCTTGAACTTTGTGCCGCGCTGCTATTAAGTCGCACTTGGAGAAAATTTGCGCACAAGCTTCATTCGTATACGAACATTGTCTATTTTTGGACTGACTCAAAGATAGTTCTGCAGTGGATGACTATGCATGCTTCCCAATTGCAATGTTTCGTAGCCAACAGGATATCGGAGCTTCAGGAGCACAATCAGAACATTACATGGAAGCACGTGCCATCAGCTCACAACCCTGCGGATATTGTATCGCGAGGGTGCAGGTCAGCCGATCTACTGACCAATATGTGGTTAAGAGGACCCGAGTTCCTGAAGGAGCCATTGGAAAAGTGGCCAGAACTGCGTGAGCCTCTTCCAACGCCAATTGAAGTGCGCAGCAGGGCAGCACTTCCTTGCAAGAGTCAAGAGATGTCAGTGTTGGAGTCCGTCATCAATAAAAACTCGTCATACATAAGGGTTTTGCGAATTATTGCGTATGTATATCGTGCCACAAATCAGAGCAAACCAAACTCACAACTTCAGGTGAAGGATGTGTTACACATTCCTGCTCAAGAAGTCGAGCAAACATTCTGGAAAATTATTGCTCATATCCAAAGGTTATCATATTTACCTGAAATACATGCTCTAAGGAAAGGCAAATCCTTACAGCCAAGGATGCAATGTCTTACACCATTTCTGCAAGAAATCAGCGATGGAAATTCTACAGTATGTGTGATGAGAGTGGGGGGACGCCTGACTAATTCCAACTTACCTTTCGACGCAAAGTTCCCTGCAATTCTACCGAAACACCATAGGTTTGTACAGTTGTACATAGAATTCTTACACCGAAGCAACCATCACGCAGGACCCAAAGTACTGTTAGCGCTGCTTCGCCAGAAGATCTGGGTAATAAACGCCAGAGAAGCGGTAAGGCAGATTGTGCGAAGATGTACACTTTGCTTCCACTACAAGCCGCAATTGATGAATCAGATCATGGGAAACTTGCCAGTGGATAGACTGCGTGAGAATCGTCCATTTTTGGTATCCGGAGTCGATTTCTGCGGACCATTTTTCACCAGCTATAAAATTAGAGGCAAGCCACCGTACAGAACGTACGTAGCAATTTTCGTCTGCTTCACGTCGAAGGCAATTCATATTGAACTGGTGACCGAGCTATCATCAATGGCATTTCTGCTCTGCGTGCGCAGATTTATCGCTCGTAGAGGTGTTCCGTTAAAACTGTACTGTGACAATGGAACGAATTTTGTAGGCGCAGCTGCAAAATTGAAGGATCTCAAAGACCAAATGCTTAGCGATGTGTCAATAAATTTTCTTAATTCCTACAGCACTTGTAAAGGTTTCGATTTTTGTTTTATACCCCCAGAGCACCCCATTTTGGCGGAATTTGGGAAGCAGCCGTAAAATCTGCAAAAACTCTGGCGCTCAAAACTATTTCAAACGAGAACTTGACCTTCGAAGAGCTGCAAACCGTATTTACCGAGGTCGAAGCGATCTTAAACTCGAGGCCAATTGCACCAGCATCTGACGATCCAAATGATGCAGAAGCAGTTACTCCAGCTCATCTATTAATTGGCTCGAGTCTCACGGCAGCTCCAGATGAACGACACTACAACCCAGATGACGACAAAGGCAGACGCTATCTTGATCGGTGGCAAAGGGTTGCTTACCTCAAGCAGCAGTTCTGGTGTTTGTGGCACCGGGACTACATCCACACTCTTCAGCAGCGGACAAAGTGGTCAAAGAAGCAGCCAAACTTGGAAGTGGGCCAGCTAGTCATCATCCACGAGGATAACTTGCCGCCACAACAGTGGCTGCTAGCTCGAGTGGTCGCCGTCATCACTGGAAAGGATGGTCAAGTACGCGTCGCAGATGTGAAGACATCCAAAGGAATCCTCAGACGCCCAGTCCATAAGCTAGCACTCCTTCCCATGAATGATGGTTAAAGGTTGGGACTTTAACGGGGGGAGAATGTTCGAGGAGATCTACCACCTAATTTGAAATTACCTATAAGCTTATTTTAATGTAATACATTCGTGTCACGAAATCACAGTTCATACTGCCGACGGCGTGGCAACCCTAACTACGTAAACGTAAAATGAAAACATGTAAACGTAAGCGCAATGCGCAGCCAACTTAATGCATTTTTTGTTACACACACACACATAAAAGGAACATTGAATTGAAAAGACATTAAATCTGAACACACAAAACGAATACACATCAGGAACATTTTTATTGGAGCAAAGGGCCAAGGACGATTGGGATAAGTGCCGAATACCGCGGCAACAACTTCTTTACTATCGATAACCGCTACAGGCGATATCGATTGTCAGAACCTGCCTTACTGCGATCACAAGTAACACAGCTGATCGGTGACCTGTGCTTTCTTACCAGAAAGAGAAAATAGTGCAATTTCTTTTGCCTGAAACTTCCACTTTCTCTTACATCGGACGTCCTCCCCCCTCCCTCGCCTGGTTTGGGTGCAGAATATAGACTTCTTTTTGTGGGAATAAAGACTTCCGTGGCGTCATCGATGGTGTTCCGCAATGTGCAGGGTCAGGTATGATGTTCAGACACCTGATGCCACTGGTTTCAAGTGATTTTTATTACAGCGAACTTGGTAAACTTGGCAAAAACGGAGCTCAATAAAAAACGCGGCCGGTCAGCGTGCAGCCTCTCTCAATCTCTTATTATGAATAAACTGCTCATATAATTGGCAGAATGCTCTCCACTCGTCTGGGTCTCCTGAGCGTTGCGGTATCTGGATAGTATAGTTGGCAAAACTGCTGAAGTCGGTGCTGGCTTCACATCCATTGATTGAACTATATGCGGCATTCTAATATTCAGTATGTCCATTATTGAAATGGCATCAATTTGCAGATCGCGAATCTTGTCGTTTTCAAAAGCGCTAATATTGTACATTGTTATCAGTTTCTTATGCGCTCTGTTCAACTCCGCCAACAATACCTTTATTTTTTTTTTTGCCTTTATAAGTTAGCAATTAGTCAATTTCATGAAGCTTTTAGAAGCTTTATCAATCTCCAGAATCAAATTATTTCCAATGGTATCCAGCAGGGTCACCCATTCGTCTGCTGAACTCGTAGATCGAACGCTTTCCGTATCATTCTGCTGAGGTGTTAAATTCTTTGTTCAGTCTTCGACTAACACTTGTCTTCATACGTTTCCTCGTGATTGGTGTCTTTATTTCTCGTTGCTACGATCAGCACGCTGTGCTATTAATAGTTCACTTTACTGATAACAACTTCCAAACAACAGTCATTAAACGCCGAAAGACTTCAACTGGCGGTGCCGATGCACCAGCCAATAACAAAATGCTTCGTTCAAGTAAAACTGATCGACCACCTCGTAGTGAATACACAAATTACTTTCGTCCGCTACAATCTCTTGAGGAAAACAATAACACCAACAACTAAACCGTCGAATCCGATGATGTGCCTGCTGCTAAAATTCCACCTATAACGGTGATTAAACAAACCACCAAATATGTACATACCCGATGTGCTCGTCAGCATCATATCAATTGGAAACAAAATCTTCTTGATGCTGAAAACGACTTTAGCAAAATTTGTGCTAAACTTTAAGAACTCAAATGTGAATTCTATACATATGAAAATAAAACCACTAAGCCGTATAAGGCAGTGCTCTTCGGTCTGGATAAACTACCTAACGCTGAGGTGCAATCAATGCTAAACAATCTTGGTCTCAAATGCAATGTCGTTAAAACTATTAAAAAAACAACAAGGAACGACCACAATCTTCTTCTTTATGTAGTTTACTTTGAGCATAAGAGTATAAACGTTCATCAATTAAGTAAAGATTACTCCCAAGTTAAACGCACAAAAGTCCGTTGGGAATATAAAACCAAATCGTTCAATAAATTAACGCAATGCTGTAACTGCCAGCTATATGGGCATGGATCTAAGCAATGCGCTGTCAAAACATCATGCACCTACTGCGCTGGCTCGCACAAAACCATTGACTGCCCTGACAGTACAAAATTAAAATGTGCAAATTGTAAAAGAAATCTCGACACTGTCGCTTGATAAAGGCCTGTTCTCAGAAGCGCGGAAAATAAATTTTTATGACGCACTCCATATAAAAAAAACTGTGGCGGAAAATTTCCGCGGCTGAATTTATTTTCTGTGTTCTGAGACACGCTAAATAAATGCCCAGTTGGCCTATCGATAGTTGACGTATCGATAGCGGTGTGGGTCGTGAGTGGATTGAAAGAACAGCTGATTTGATTTGTGGAAATAGCTGTAGCTCTTTATTTTGACAAGATAAAATGATTATGGAGGAAAAAATCACCTGAGCGCAAAAGGAAACAAATTGAAAGTTTCAGATAAGGGGAAGCCCCAAGCTAAGGGCCACAAATCAGCCCAACAAAATGACGAAATTGGCACTGAAAACAGTCTCCAATGTCAACGTTTGACGCTTGGAGACGCCTCGGTCGGTTGGCATGGACAGTTGCGTCCGAAATCGAAGGAAATCAGCAGGTGATAACCATACCCAACCCGGTCATGTCATCATTTTTACCACCACCACAGCGAAAACTGTGTCGACCACGGCCGGCTTCCCTTGTTGGAGGTAAAAAATTATCCCGATGCGGACCAGCTGAAAATGGAGTTGGATAGCAATGCGACTGCTTTGGGCAGCAGTTTCAGCTCCAGCGGCTACCGAGGAGGAGGATTTTGAATTAACGACAAATAAAACAAAAATTTTTGATGAAAACAAAAGTATATTTGCCCATCTCTAGCGTAGCGTTTCAGTTGAGAAGTGTTCCTGCACACGATGTCAGCATTCCTGCCAAGAACGAACAGTCAACCAACTTGAAATCAAGTCTTAAAAATGCTACCACCCACCCCCATATTGTCGCATATCTGGGTATCCGTCAGGGCCGCATGATGCGCTATGTACTCCAGAAACTGCTCCATCTGACCCACACTGTAGACCGATTAACCAATCTCTTGTACAAGCTTCTGCAAGCGATTATAGTTGCCTGAACGGCAAACATCCAAATAAGCCTCCAATTGGTAGCCCGAGACTATGTCCGACATCTCAAATAAATTGACCTTGTTGATGACATGCTCGGCCCGCTTGAGACGATAGCAGAACTGCAAAGTGGATCACCGCCCAATATCCGTACAATTGTAGGCCTCCTCTTCAATCTGCACCTGCTCGAAGTCACAAATGTGTCTCAAACGGGCAAAAATTTGATCCTCGCTCAACGCCTTATAACGGAATTTAGTGCAGCGCTACTGGCGTCAACATTATGTGTTCCTGTTATTTTGGAGAAATACAAAATTAAAATTTTTGTTTTTGTAAACAAAACAAAACAGCTGACCACCTGTGTGGCCGTTTCTGTATTTGGCCTCAATGGCTTATATGTGGGCACACTAAAAATTTATTGTGGATGCTAAACAAATAAAGTGCAATTTAGCGTGCTAAATTTTTCGCGCTTCTGAGAACAGGACTTAAGGTGGAAAAATTTTTCGTCGCAAATAAATTTTTCAATTTTATAATATATCGCGTGGAAAGTGTTTTACACAGTGCCAAACTTTTGCTGAGTGCTAACTAAAATCATCCGTTTGAGCTGCAATCGGGTTCTGCCTTTTTACTTGTGTTTTTGGTGCATTTAATTATTTGTGGCCGCCATCAACGCGCAGCCGCCCACCAACAACAACAACCGCAATTAAACGCGCAGTCGCCGCTTACCTGCAGAGACATTTTGTGTGGATTCCAGTGGAGTGCAGTGCATCGCAGCTTTTTGTGGAACACATCAACAAGCAGACAAACATATACACATACCAAACTATAATTATACATTTAAATTTTTATTTGTTTTGGTTTTGCACGTAAGTAACAAGCTTACGTCATTTCGTTGCGCCATTCAAAAACGTGAAACGTAATAGTGTTGGCAACCCGCTAGTGCTGTTTTTTCAGCTATTTTTTAGCCAGTGTTCGTATTTTGCGTGTTTTTTGGCCCTTTGCTGCCAGTCTTCCGTTTCAGATCGTTCTCTTGCCGCCTGGCACTGTCCTGGTTTTAAAATTCGCTTCGGTTTTTGGGAACAACTGGAGGAGGAGTTTTTTCTTTTACGGCAATATTGTAATATTGACTACAATAGACTGCATTACATTATATATAATATATTATATTATAATATATATATAGTTATATATATTTAATATATATATAGTTTATATAGTTATATATATTGTACGCAATTTAGCAGTGTCCAAAGAAAAATATTTCTCCTCTCGTTTAGTTCAATTGTACCGGATTGAATTTGGAACCATTAGCAAGCAGAGGCAGACGATGGAGAACCGGTGTATGCGGAAGCCTGGCGGACCAAATGGCTAAGTCACAACATTAAACATACCTTATTCAAATATTCTCTCTTTTTATCTCATTTATCTTATTTCTCTGCACCAGGAAATGAGTAGCTCCAACACAGCACCAAAGGTTTCGGAACCACAAACCGGAAATGCTCCTGAACCTCGAGGAGGGAACAACGCGGTACCTGATGTGAACAGTGTTAAGCTCTCTGCTGCTTCGGGGAAGAAACTCACCAGCCAGCAACCAGCGGATGGGACCTCTTCCAACGCAGTTGCAGAGAGTGAGATTGTTTGCAGCAGGGCCGTGGTGTATACCAGACCCGACCCAACCAAGGTCGGACTCGAGGGTCAGAAGAAGGCGCATAGGATCCCTCAGGGGGTATTCCTCATGTGCAAAAATTTTTTTTCCATTTTTTTTTCTTTGCATTTTTTTATAGCTTGGATATTTGAGAATATTGTCCCAAAAGGGTTTTTAGGAATTCGAAATACTTTAGAAGATATAGCCTTTTTTGCCGACCAATGTCTTCACAGATACAAGAAAAAACCACGTTTTTCGAACTGGCGGCCATGATATCTCCAGTTACACTGAACCGATTATGATGATCAAAACTGAAATCGACGCAGAATTGTCACCATTCTGGACTGACCCTCAATCATAATTTTAAAAAAAATTTTACTAATTTTTTTTACACTAAACTACAAAAAAAAGTGCCAAAAATAGATTTTTCATATTTTAATGGCCGCCGTTTTGTCAAAAAGAATCACAAAATTTTTTTTCGAGGTTTAGGACAGAATTACATCTATTCTGGTTATAACCGCGTTTTTACTTTTTATTTCAGACATCCTTGAGACCTTGAATCATGGCCGCCAGCACCATACCTTTTTTTTGGACACCCACTTTGACGGCCGATACCTTTTGAAACAGCCCTCGCATCGAAGCAGTAAATTTTTTTTTTTACTTTAATCTGTTTGTAACAAAATAAAAAAAAAACAGAATAGGAAAATCTCTTTGCGTTTTCAAATAAGATTTTTTTTTAATAAAGGTCCAAAAAACAGCCTTGACATGAGGAATACCCCCTTAAACGTCTGGCCACCAACCCAATCAGGATGGACCAAACGTCGAAGGAGGACTTTGCTAAAATACAAGAGGATATAGCCTGGGCAAGGAAGGTTATACCAAATTTCTCCTTAGAGATGCCCGCACCCAGACAGGTATCTGCCGCAGCCAACATTCCGCCACCTAATGGTACCCAACCGGGTACCAAAGTGCAAACATCTTCGAAGAGGGACCGGTCCATGGATGATCAGCAACCGCTGACATCCAAAAAACCGAAAACTCATGGAGTCCCAGTTCGAGTCTCTTTCGCTGAGGTGGCGAAAAACAAAAAAAATTGAGGGTGTTCTGGACGAGGGACACCCATTCGGTGCGATCCCACTTCACCAGTGGAAGTGGATTGAGGCGGCAAACAGCCGCGTCGCTTTGGATGTACTCTTGGAGAACCCAGGGACACCTAAAGGCTGCCAAATCATAGGATGGTTCCAAGGGAACATCCGGCTGGTAGCCTGTGAGGATGAAAGATCTGTGGATCTCTACAGGGCCGCCATCAGCAGAGTCGGAGAAGTATATCCTGGGGCAAGACTCAAGGTGGTCGACGCCAGGAACATACCATCTTGTCCGAGGGCACGAGTATGGCTACCCGTTTACCCAACGAAGCCAGAAAAAATTTTACAGCTGATAAGGATGGTGAAACCAAGCGCCCCTACCAGCAATTGGAGGGTGGTCAGAGTGGAGCGCTCAACCAGGGCAACCACTCTGGTCACCTTCCAGATTGATAAAGAATCCGCTGAGTACCTAACCAGGTGCGACGGGAATCTGAAATACGGTTTCCAGCGGGTTCGTATGAAAGTCTGCAAAACAGACACTAAAGCGCTTGCCGGCCTCATAGCTAGCGCTGAAGAAGTGGCCCACGACGACCTCCAGTTAGATATAGCGATGGATGCTGAGCGTACCCCTCCAGAAGAGGAGCGCTGTGGCTACATCTCTGAGGGGTCTGATTATGGACCATCCTTCGGGCGCCTGTACAGCGAACAAGATCTTCTAAAACCGGATGAACTCGACGACACGCTGACGGAGGACGATGCTCTCTCACAAAATGGTGAAGGTTCTCCAAATAAACCTTCACCACTGCACTTTGGGCGAAATGACGATTTTTCTGGCATAAAGTCAAAAAATCTATGGTACTAATTTCGAAAAGTGACTTTAATTATCAAAAGTAAATACTTCACTTAGATTAAAAAATATTTTTGTTTCGCCTGGGTGGCAACTCTTCTCTTGTGGCAGCTCTCTGAAGTCAGCTGATTTATCAAAACACGTGCTTGTGCAAATTGACTTAACCAGTTCATTGTATTTACAAAGTAAATAAATAGTCAAAGCTTCAAGCAAAAAATCAAGTTTAGTACGGAAAACGACGCTGACGGTATGTAAAATTGATACCTGCTGTGATAAGAAACGAAATGTTTGTTTTGTTGTTGTTGTCAATTGTTTTGTTTATTGTGTTTTTAGCAGGAAAATAACAAATGTAATTGTGTTCCGTGGAGTAATACTTTTGCTGCGCATGTAGGCGCAAGCAACTAAAAATGGCAAGTTATTTGTTAAAGCCCCTGGTATTTAGTGTTGTTAATCTTTTTTACGCATTTTTGCGCTTTATCGAATAATTTGCATTTTCAGTGACATATGAGTTTTCGCACGAAACTCTGATCGATATTTGGGACAATCGAAATGCAGATGCCATAACTGAATACATTAAGGCAGAGTTCAACAAACGATTTAAGCCTAAAAAATATAGATAAAGTTAAAGCCAAAGTTAAAGGATTTATTAGGATTAAGGTTAAAGTAAATTGAAAAAATATAATTAATTTTTCATCTATTGTAGTGGGGTTGCGGTTGGGAAGGGGTAAGTGGCAGGGGGCGTGGTTAATACACCTAATTACCTATGTTTCGATTTGTCAAATATGCCAAATTGCACAAAGTTCGATTTTTATAAAATAAAATTGACGTGTTGTGTTTACCATTTCAGGTAGTTGTGAGGGCGGGAAGTTAAGGCGTGGCACTATTGACGACATTTTTTCTTTCGAAATTCTAGTTTAATATAAGACACATGTTAAGTCGCATCTTTATTAATTATAAGAAATGCATTTTTATTCATTTACCTATAAGCACACAAAACAAACAAAACACATTAAGGCAGGTCAAAACACACCGCGACTCCGCTTTCAGCTGAGTTAGCTATACTACACACACGTCAGTCGATGAGCC
Source organism: Lordiphosa clarofinis (assembly GCA_018904275.1). Taxonomy (NCBI): domain Eukaryota; kingdom Metazoa; phylum Arthropoda; class Insecta; order Diptera; family Drosophilidae; genus Lordiphosa; species Lordiphosa clarofinis. The sequence goes on from JAEIGQ010000273.1 coordinate 116,653, forward strand.
AATTCGTCAGTAAGTCAAACTTCTGCTGACAATGCAATTAACACGCAGAGGGCATGCAACTAAGGAAGTTGCTGACCATTGCAATCACCTAATTTCTACACACGCCAGATCAACACTTTCACTTATTTGTTTACAATCAATATGACCCATTGTTAGCATATAAATAGCCGTAAGTTTGCTTAATAAAATCAGTCTCAGTACTACCAAAGAACTGTTTCTCATTTCTTCCATCGCACCCTGCAGAGAATCTGTCGCTGTGTCTTCAGATTCTCATTTGTGCGCATCAAAGGATACCCTCTCCGCAGTCCAACTGGTTCAAGTGCTAGTTGCGACGATCAATTGCAAACAGTTTATGTACTGTATGCATCCCAGCTTACTACACAATACAAAAAAGTCAAGCCAGGCAGTTCATGTACTGTCTGCAGCACTTACACTACACACAAACATTTTGGTGACCCCGACCTAGAACAAAAAACAACTCACCAAAAAACATTTTGGTGACCCCGACAGAACAAAAAACATAATAAATAAATCACCAAAAAACATTTTGGTGAAAGTTGAAATCCCGAAGAAGTTGTCAACCGGGCGACAAGGATCTCAACTCGATCAACTCGATCAATCTGAGCTGAAATAGTCGTTTCAATTTGTCAACTGGGCAAATATTGAAAGACTCAAGCACAGAAAACCCCTAACCACTCACCAACAAACATTTGGTGACGTTAACGACGTTGAATTCCTGAAGAAGTTGTCAACTGGGCGACAAGGAATTCATCTCGAATAACGCAGCAACACTACGAGTGTGGGTCTGCAAGCTGAATCTGGAAAGTCTTTTCAATTGGTCAACTGAGCGACATTGATAGACTCCAGCACATTTCACCAAAACACATATTTCGGTGAATCCAAATACAAAAGTCCCTACGAAGTTGTCAACAAGGCGACACTAGTGGGCTCTCAAGAATTGGCCAAACAAGGCAACACCAGCAGCTACACATCCTGTGTAATACTGCAACAAAACTTGGAGCCAGATTATTTTCAATTTGTCAACTGGGCGACATTGAAAAATAAAACTCCAAATAACTCCAATCAGAATCTTACTGGTCAACTTGGCGACCCAAGAATTTTGATTTGCTTGACGATCAAGCCATTGGTCAACTTGAAGACCAACTACCAAATATATTGCGAAATCAGCAAATAAAAACTGATTTACAGCAAAACATACCGCAGCAACACGAACGGTGTGGACCTTCGACAAAAGCGATTCATCAGTCAATCCAATCAACCATTAAGTTTCTCCCGACTTCCTTGACCAACACTCGGTTGCGAATCGAAGCGTAATCCAGCTAATTTAATAGCGAATAAAACACTTCCAACGGGTCGGAAGTATAGCGAGAAATTTTAAAATGGGCAAGGATATGGATCAGCAAAAGGAAGCCCAAGAAGCACTGGACGTCCAAAATGAAATTGGACAGGAAATTGTGAATATAATAAGGAACTTCAAAAAAGACTCGGCAGAGAGAAAAACCCAAGCAGGGTACTACCAAAGAAGGGTGGCATTGCTTGAGGATGCCTGGAAGCAATTCCAGCAAAACGATCTCAGATTACGAGACCTGATTGAAGTCAGCGAAGACTACGCAACCTTTTATGAGAATACGAATAACTCCTATTTAAAATACGTTGCGTTATTCAAAGAAAATGAGGAAATACAAATTCAGTCCACAAGCCGAAAACTGGCTGAACAAACAATTAAAGGCAAAGAAAATTATCAGCCTTCCTTGGCGGACAAAGAAAAACATCAGCCTTCCTTGGCGGATGAAAGAATTACCTCATTATGTCGACGACAAAAGGCGATCATGGCGTCACTAAAACGCTCGCTTAAACAATTGTCAGAGGGACAAAAAACAGGTGAATTGATAAATTCACTATGGACCCAAACACAAGAGGTCCACTTTCAAATTCACGAGGAATATGAAAGCCCAGCAGAAGTAGGATACGACTTAAAATCCTATCTTGAACTCGAAAAGGAAGTTCAGAAGTCGCTACGAGCAAAGGCCACTCGATCAAGCGACATGCATTTACCACGGGTGAGCATCCCTAAATTCGACGGGGATTTGCTAAAATGGACCCAATTCTTTGACTTGTTTTCATGCATGGTTCATGAATCCGATATGCCCACGGTGCAAAAAATGTGGTACCTGAAAACCTCAGTCACCGGGGAAGCAGAAAGGTTGATACGCCACATCGACCTAAAAGAAGAAAACTATTTGAGCGCATGGGGAATTTTAAATGACGCATACAACAACCCCAGAGACGTTGCAAATACGGTATTAAACCGATTCCTTCTACATAACACCATTAATGACGATGCCAAGTCATTAAAGGAACTATACATAACCACAATCGAATCCCTTGCCTCATTGAAAGGATTGGAAATCGACATATCCACTTGGGGTCCGATATTAATTGCAATTATAAGGAACAAGTTGGATAACAACAATAAAACTCTTTATGAGCAGTCACTTGGAAGCTCAAGGGAGATACAAGGGATAGAAACTATGCTCCAGTTCCTTGATCAACGGATCAGGGTCTTAGGAGCAGCTAAAAAGACTCAATCCACACGAAAAGAGTCAAAAGGCACAACATGTGCATCGGCTACCACAGATAAAGCTTCCTGGTGCCGATACTGTAAAAAGTCGGCACATCCACTATTCCGGTGCGATGACTTCCGAACCAAATCAGTATCCGAACGTCTAAATTGGGTACAAAAACAAAAATTGTGCGTCAATTGCTTTAGGGCTGATCACAGATCCCAAGCATGCCAGGGCCGAACTTGTTTTAAGTGCAACAAAAAGCACAATACGCTTTTGCATTTGGAACCTACCCCAAGTGCAGTCATACAAGCACCAGCTGTAGGGGCGGCAAACAACAACAACTACAATCTGTTGGCTACTGCAAAAGTGGCAGTACAAGCACAAAACGGACAAATGGCTAACTTTAGAGCACTGCTAGACTCAGGATCACAGATCAACTTGATCTCTGAACGTTTGGCATCAATGCTGTCCTTGAAACTTCATGACACAAAATTACGCATTGAAGGTATTGGAGGACAGCCAAGGACGAGCCGATCTCGAGTTAATGTTTTAGTCAAGTCCCTCCACAGTGGCTTTACACAAAGAATTGAAGCTTTTGTGCTCCCACACATCATCTCAGATCAACCAGCACAAGCGCTAAATTCGAGGAATTGGAAAATACCCAACGAACTGCCACTGGCTGATCCTCAGTTTGACAAACCGGGAAAAATAGACATGCTGATAGGTGCAGAGCACTACTACTCACTTCTTCTACCAAATCAACGGAAGATTTCGGCCGGAGGACCAGTGCTACAGGATACAGAGCTCGGATGGATTGTTGCAGGAAAAATAAATGCAACAAACAAATCATCAGCCATTTGTGCAGCAGCCACAAATGAAGAAACCAATGCCCTCATGGAACGATTCTGGACCTTGGAAAACATAGAGTCGGAAGAGCAGCCGCGCACGCCAATTGAAGCAACCCATTTCTTGCAGAGCCTACTGTTGGCCGCGGATGGCAAGTTCATCGATAAACTGCCATTTTCTGAACATCCTTCAGCCCTGGAAGCCTCTACGGAATTTGCAACCAAAAGATTTTTGGCACTGGAACGCAGAACAACGCCTGACACGTGGAAAGGTTACGTCAAGTTCATGACAGAGTATGAAGAACTGAAACACATGAAGCAAGTGCCACCATCACAGATACCAAAAAATCATTACTTCATCCCTCACCATTGCTTTCAAAAACCAGATAGCACCTCGACTCAACTGCGAGTTGTGTTCGATGCATCTTGCTAAACGTCAACCGGTAAATCACTAAACGACATTTTATATAATGGACCCACTGTCCAAAGTGAATTAATGTCTATTTTACTCCGATTCAGGACCCACAAATACGTCTTCACAGCGGACATTGAAAATATGTACCGCCAAGTATGGATAATTCCAGAAAACCAGTTCCATCAGTTAATTGTCTGAAGAGACAGCCCATCGGATGAGCTGAAATACTATCGATTGAAGACGGTAACATATGGGACATCGTCAGCCCCATTTTTGGCAACAAAGTGTTTGGACCATTTAGCCATCCAAAGTAAGGACAGGTTACCAGTGGGATCCGCAGTTCTGAAGAATGACTTCTATGTGGACGACTGCCTGACAGGCGCCAATTCCATCCCTGAAGCAATCCAAGCTATGCAAGAATTAATCAAAATACTTAAGCCAGCTGGATTCAATCTAAGAAAGTGGTGTTCGAACAACGATCACCTACTGCAAGGAATCCCCAAGGAGGACATTGTCAGTGATGTGAAGCTTGGCGAAACATTGGACCACCATAGCATAAAAACGCTTGGAGTCATCTGGATGCCAAGGAAAGACCAACTCTGCGGAAGAGCACAAAAGAGTCAAGCGACACACATTACAAAACGGACTGTGTGCTCAGAGCTCTCACAAATCTTTGACCCATTAGGTTTGTTTGCTCCGGTAGTGGTCAAGGCAAAAATATTTATGCAAGCGCTCTGGGAATTAAAGCTAGACTGGGATGACGAATTGCCAACACACCTTCAGAACGAATGGAAGGAGTATCGTGAGGATATGCAATCACTAAATACAATGCAGATTCCGAGGCACATTTACGATGGCAAAACTCCAGAAACCATAGAGCTTCACACATTTGTGGATGCCTCAGAAAAGGCATATGGCGCTGCAGTTTATGTACGCTCCACCTATAAAAATAAGCAGGTTTCTGTTCGCATAATGCAAAGCAAACCCTTCCTCGACTAGAACTGTGTGCTGCATTATTGGGAGCTGAACTCACCGCCAGAGTAAGAAAGGATCTGCACATGAATCCCGAGACAGTCCCAGGATATTACTGGACCGACTCCACAGTAGTGCTTGCCTGGATTAATGCCGCTGAATCTACCTACCATACCTTTGTGGCAAATAGGATAGCCAAAATACAAGCACTAACAAGCCAAGGCCAATGGCGTCATGTGTCATCAGCAAACAATGCAGCCGATGTTCTTTCCAGAGGAACCACAGCACAAAAATTGGCAAGTCATAATCTATGGCTATACGGGCCACTATTCTTGCATGGCCCGCGGGACAAATGGACAAGTTCGCCCAGCGTGACTCCCAGTAACCTGGAGCGAAAGACAAAACACGTCAGCTTGCCCATTACCCCAACAACAAGAGGAGAAGAGCTGTATACTTGCAAGCACAGCAATTCCTTTCGCAAGCTACAACGCATTGTAGCCTATATGCTGCGCTTCTGCTACAAAAGGAACAGAGCTGCAACAACGACATTGCAGATGGATGAACTGCAGCGCGCACGCACTGTGATCCTGCGAAACATCCAACACGTTGAATTCGCACCTGATATTCGACAGCTACAACGCCACAACACAGTGGACAAAAAGAGCCCGATAACATCGCTCTCTCCCATTTTAGGAGACGATGAAATAATTCGGGTGGGTGGCAGATTGGAACAATCTGCACTTCCATACAACTCAAAGCATCAAATTTTGCTCCCATACAATGATCCAATTGTAAAGATGCTATTGCGAGAAATCCATGAAGACAACATGCATTGCGGCGCACAGGCACTACGAGGCACAGCCAGACAGGAGTATTGGATCATTAACGACAAAACCATGGCAAGAAGCATCATTCACAACTGTGTTCGTTGCAACAAGGCCAAACCCAAGTTAATGCACCAAATTATGGGCAATCTGCCAGCAGAACGAGTTACTGAAGCACGCCCATTCCTCAACTCTGGCGTAGACTATTGCGGACCCTTTTGGATTCATCACAAGGTCCGCGGGAAAAGACCTGACAAAGCATACATCGCTGTATTTTGTTGCTTTACCACTAAAGCGGTGCATCTGGAGTTGGTAAGTGATTTATCAACCGACGCATTTCTAGCAGCCCTTCGCCGTTTTCTGAGCCGCCGCGGAAACTGCGAGACGATCCACTGCGACAATGCTACCAATTTCATTGGGGCCAATAACCAACTGAAGGAATTGGAAGACACAATATTCACCGACAAGGCTCAAGATCGGATAACAAACCACTGCAGCAAGCGTCAAATTGCATTCAAGTTTATCCCTCCCAGAGCACCATCATTTGGCGGGCTATGGGAAGCGGCTGTAAAGTCCGCAAAACGATTACTGGTCACAACGACCACAACAGCATCTTTAACATTTGAGGAGCTAAATACGGTCATCACCGAGGTAGAAGCTATTCTTAACTCACGACCTATTACCCCAATATCGAATGATCCAACAGACACAACAGCCCTTACCCCAGGACATTTCCTGATTGGTGAACCTTTAAACGCGCCACCCGATCCTAATAGCAAGCATGACGAAAAGTCATTAGTGAAGCGCTGGGAACTGGTTTCCAGACTTAAACAAGGATTTTGGAGGCAATGGTCACAAGAATACCTACAAGAACTCCAAGTTCGGCATAAATGGAAAACAGCCTCACCAAACGTCAAGGAGGGGCTATTGGTCTTAATAAAGAAAGACAACCTACCGGTGATGAAGTGGCCGATGGGCCGTATTGTCAAAACATACCCTGGGCAAGACAATTACGTGCGAGTAGTAGACGTCAAAACAGCATCAGGCATCTACAAGCGCCCCATAAGTCGACTGGCTCCATTGTTTCCAGAAGACGTAGCAGTCAAGCGCCCTGTCAGTATGATCAAGGATACGACTGAACCCGATGAACCACCAACTCAGAGAAAAAGGTTGTTATCCCCGTCCATAATATCAACAATGTTAGTGCTCCTACTCATGTTGCCTCTAGCACTATCCCAACCAATAACGGTGACTCAGTTTACCAACAAACCAGGGATATTCTACGAAAAACTGGGCACCACAAGAATGGCAGTATCTGAATGGACCATGGTCATCTACTATGACTTGGACCCATACTGGAGCGACATGAAAACTTTGTCGTCAGGTATAACCGAACTTGGCTACATGTGCCCTGACCTACAAAACAGTCAGGCATGCGAATCAATGCTTCAACACTTTCAGCATTTACGCAGTGAACTGCAGTCCGAAAGTTCAGTAATGAAGAATTCTCGATCGCGGAGATCACCGCTTGACATAGTGGGAAATCTAGCCAACAGTCTTTTCGGTGTACTGGATTCTAACTTTGCTCAAAAGATGTCGAGAACAATCGAGGAAGTGAAAACAAACGAACAATTCCTGCTGCAGCTCCTCCAAAACCAAACTTCGATTGTGGATTCCACAATAAATGTGGTCAGAAAGAGCAAAACTAACACTGATAAGCGCATTAAGTTACTGGAAAAGCAAATTGCGCTAGTCAATCAACAGAGAGGAAATTATACAGGCGGCCATCTAGTACAATCATTTCTGGTACTAATATCACAACTGACCCTGCTAGCAGCGGACATACAACGAATGCAGTCAGAAATCTTTGATGTACTAACGGGCATCCGTCATCGCACAATTAGCCCAATGTTAGTGTCTCCACAGCAATTGACAGAGCAGCTTGACCAAATACGTGACCATTTGCCACCTGATCAAATGCTACCCGTTACCACTGCCAATGTAATTCAACTATACAGAATTATGAGAGCCGAAGGAGCCATCACTGACACACATGCCATCTTCAGAGTGACAATTCCACTAGCATCAACTGTTCAACTAGAAATCTTCAACATCGTGCCAATACCCATGTGGCACTCCAACAGCTGGAACCTTTTTGAACTAAAAACTCCAATAATAGCAGTCAACAATCACAGAGATCAGTTCATGGGGCTCACTCCAGATGATCTTCGACGCTGCCTCACCTTACCACATGACGAATACATTTGTTTTGACCAACAAGCTATTTTTAATGTCGACAATCGTTGTGAGTTCCAGTTATTCAACAACAAAACAAGTTCCCTGTGCCAGATCACGCACACAAAAACACATATAATATGGTCCAACACTCACCAGCCGAATACGTGGATCTTTGCAACCCAATCAGCATTAGAACTTCAGGCTGTCTGTAGCGGAAATCCATCAACGATCCGACTTGAAGGAACTGGGCTCTTAACACTAGCTATTGGATGCACTGCTAGGAACTCTGAAATCAGCATGAGCACCTTTGGCACAACGATCACAGAAATAAAAACCACATACTCTCGGTTTGGTAACCTAAGTCAGCCTGTAAGATACGGCTCAGATCCAATATTGGAACCAAACGTCCGGCCAACAGAGCAAGGCTACTCGGAGCTTGACGACTTGCAACAAGACTTAGCGACAATCAAACTTCAGAAGCTACCACAACATGTCGACACCCTGCAGCACCATCATATAGCTGCTTATATTGCCTTAGCAATATCGATTCTGCTAATCCTCACCTACGCCGTCCGGAACAGGCACGCCATGTGGAACCCCCGGACATCCCCAAGTACCACAGAGGAAAACTGCGATACATCCCCCCCGACACCTCTTCCTCGCCGCTTTACACTGAACTTGAGCGATGGTTGATCACCGATTCAACGGCCGGGAGAATGTTAAGTCGCATCTTTATTAATTATAAGAAATGCATTTTTATTCATTTACCTATAAGCACACAAAACAAACAAAACACATTAAGGCAGGTCAAAACACACCGCGACTCCGCTTTCAGCTGAGTTAGCGATACTACACACACGTCAGTCGATGAGCCAATTCGTCAGTAAGTCAAACTTCTGCTGACAATGCAATTAACACGCAGAGGGCATGCAACTAAGGAAGTTGCTGACCATTGCAATCACCTAATTTCTACACACGCCAGATCAACACTTTCACTTATTTGTTTACAATCAATATGACCCATTGTTAGCATATAAATAGCCGTAAGTTTGCTTAATAAAATCAGTCTCAGTACTACCAAAGAACTGTTTCTCATTTCTTCCATCGCACCCTGCAGAGAATCTGTCGCTGTGTCTTCAGATTCTCATTTGTGCGCATCAAAGGATACCCTCTCCGCAGTCCAACTGGTTCAAGTGCTAGTTGCGACGATCAATTGCAAACAGTTTATGTACTGTATGCATCCCAGCTTACTACACAATACAAAAAAGTCAAGCCAGGCAGTTCATGTACTGTCTGCAGCACTTACACTACACACAAACATTTTACACAAAATTTCAAGGGCCTAGCTTTATTTTTAGAGTTTATGCCACAAAATTTGGCTAAACGCCCATAGTGCACTGTAAAGCAGCAACCGCTGCTCTTCTACTTCGCCTTTTCTCGGGCGAGGTAGATATTGTACTTGTCCAAGAGCCGTGGATTTCTGAAGACAGAATCAACGGCTTGAGGACACCCAAGTACAAACTTTCCCACACCATGGGTAAGGGTAAGATTCGCACATGTATTTTAACCAAATACACTATAATACACTTTTACTTTCTCAATTCAGCGATGGAGAAATCACAACTGTCAGCCTGGAATTGAGGAGTTCGACCATCAGGCTGGCATCCTTTTACCTGGCTCACGATAGCGAGGACCTTCCACCAACTAAACTACTCCAAGACCTCATTGGAAACACCACACACAACACTAACCTCATTTTAGGTGGCGATGCCAACTCACACCACACAGTATGGGGCAGCACTAACATAAACGAGCGAGGCGAGTCTCTCTACAATTTCCTTCTGCAAAAAAATTTCATATAGCCAACAGGGGTACTACACCTACTTTCATAACAAAAAATAGGAGAGAGGTATTAGACATCACTCTCATCTCCGATGGACTCTATGAACAAATGGTGTCATGGAAGCTGCTAGCGGAGCATTCTTTCTCCGACCACCGGTACATAGAGTTCATTCTATCAAATGAATTACCTTCACCCAAGAAAATTCAGAACCCAAAAAAGACAAACTGGGAAGTGCACAACAAACTCCTGGCCCGAATGCTTGAAGTGTCCCTACCGCTCACACCAAGTACAGAAAAACAAATAGACGAGCTTGTAGAAACGCTTTCTACAGCTTACAAAAACTCATTCGATAGGGCCTGCCCCCCTAGGAAGACAAAGTCCACCTTCAAACCACACTTTTAACGTAGCCAAACACAACGACCAAACAACCGATTGGGAGTTGTACAAACAAAAACTAAGTACATACAAAAAAGCTATCAGACAGGCCAACGGTACATCTGGGGCACTCTTCTGCAGCAACATAGAATCAACCTCTGACGCATCTCGTCTTAGGAAAATCTTGGCAAGTTCACCAGTATCGCCAGGGTTACTGCAAAAAGCAAACGGAACCTGGACTGACATTTACAAAACACAATTGAGCACACAATAAACTGGCTATACATTTTTTTTGTCAGCTGCCTTAAATTTATTTATATTCCCCTTAGTTGGAGGGAAACTAAAGTAGTCTTTATACCAAAGGCTGGCATACCATCACATGTAAAACCGAATGACTATAGGCCAATCAGCCTATCTTCATTCCTTCTCAAAACCTTAGAGAGACTTATTGACACCCATCTAAGGCAGACAATAAACCCCTCTCTTTTAACACAAACACAGCATGCGTACAGCAAGGGAAGGTCAACAGAAACCGCCCTACACTCTCTAGTCTCAAAGATCGAGAAATCTCTTGATATAGGAGAGTACTCTCTAGTCGCATTCCTCGACATAGAGGGTGCTTTCAATAACGTCCAACCTAGAGCCATCACCTCTGCCTTCGCAAATGTGGGAGCGGATACGCCTCTGATAGGGTTCATCGATAAACTGCTAACAAGCAGGTCGGTGTACTCGAATCTCGGAGGCATTACCGCTCGCAAATTTGTAAGTAGAGGTACTCCCGCAAGGAGGTGTTCTCTCTCCTCTACTATGGATCGTGACAGTTAACCAACTGCTTCGTTTGATGGAAGAGGATGGACACATGGTGGTGGCCTACGCTGACGACATTGCAATTTTTAAATGTGGACTTTTTCCACAGACGCTGTGTGACCTCATGCAGACCGGACTGACAACACTAGCTCAGTGGACGACAACTTGCGGTCTGGGAGTAAATCCAGACAAAACGGAACTAGTACTCTTCACCAGGAGATACAAAATTCCCAATCTCATCCCTCCTAAAATCAACGGAGTGAGCCTACATTTTGGGGACAATGCCAAATACTTGGGAGTCGTTCTAGATAAGAAGCTACTCTGGAATGAGTATGTTAACTGACCGCATAAAAAGGCAACAACTGCTCTTTTCTCATGCAAAAGGGCTATATGCCGAAAGTGGGGTTTTTCTCCATATATAGTACACTGGCTCTACACAGCCGTGGTACGCCCCATACTCCTATATGGGTCACTAGTATGGTGGCCAGCACTCGGGAAACAATACGTCCTGAACAACCTAAACAAAGTACAGAGAAGTGCTGAAATATGTATGAGCGGCGCGCTCCGAACCACACCAACGGAAGCGCTTAACATCATTTTTCAGATGGCTACCATTACAGCCCTTAGACTACGAGAATCCGATGCCTGGAACGGGGGTAATTCCGGACACTCTACAATACTTAGCCACCAAGCGGGTATACCGTCAAATACGGACTACTGTATACCACGAACGACGTTCGACAAATCCACGACGTCGACATCCCAAGCCGAAGCGATTGGGAAAACCTTCCCCATAGCAGAGCTAGCGCCATAAATATCTACACAGATGGCTCTAAGCTCGATGAAAAAGTAGGAGGGGGTGTTTTCTCCCCCAACCTAGACCTAAACCTATGGTTCCGCCTTCCTGACCACTGTAGTCTGTACCAAGCGGAGTCGGTGGCCATCCAGGAAGCTGCCACCTACCTCAGCACACTTATAGTCAAGAAAGGAAACGTATTTATCTACTCGGATAGTCAAGCGGCCCTTAAGGCGCTTGACTCACACACAAATAACTCTAAAACACAAACTGAGTGTCGCTTATCCCTTAACGAGATTGGCCGACACTTCAGTATTCACCTGATATGGGTGCCTGGACACCAAAACATAGATGGAAATGAGTCTGCGGACAAACTGGCCAGACTAGGCACTACCATCGAGCTCCTTTCAGAGAAGAGCACGATAGGGATGCCTATATATACGTCTTGCAAATGACAGGTGGAAAAACATTTCCTCGTGCTCAGTGGCAAGACTTACGTGGCCAACATTCAACCTAAAACGCACTAACACACTTTTGCGTTATAGCAGGGAACACATAGCACTTCTTGTGGGAGCCCTAACGGGCCACTGTCTCATTGACAGACACGCAGTACGCCTAGGCGTAGTATACCATGACTTCTGTAGAAGTTGTAAATATGAAGAAGAGGAGGAAACGGTACAGCACCTCCTGTGCCACTGCCCCGCTCTGAGTAGGAGGAGACTTAGAACCCTAGGTCAACCTTTCTTTACCAATCTCTCGGAGATGTCCGAGATAGAGATCCCAGCTCTAATACACTTTATTCTGTCCACACAATGGTTCAGTATTGACCCCCCTCGGGATTAAAGGGTTAACGGGGAATATATGGCATCGCAATGGGCCCATGAGGCCTAAGTGGGAGAGCGACTTGTCGCTCTCAGCCATCAACCTAACCTAACCTAACCTAACGCGAGCAAGTTGTTGTTCAGTACCGTGTTCCTTACGGAAGCCAAATTGGTGGTTTGGAATGGCGTTTGCGAAATCTTCGCATTCAAACAGCCGCCGCATTAATAAGGATTCAAACATTTTGGAGAAGCCAGCTAAAAGGCTGATGGGACTATAAGATGCCAAATTAGAGGTATTTTTCCCAGGTTTCAAAATCATCGTTATAGCTGCACATTTCCATTGCTGCGGAAAATGCCCATATCTTAATATGCAGTTGTAAATATTTACCAAGTATATCACAGCCTTTTGTGGTAATGATTTAATAACATAATTGCTAATTTTGTCCATGCCTGGTAACTTGTTAAGTGCCAAGGATTTTATTTCGAGCAATAGTTCGTTTAGCGTCACTGGACGAAATGGCAATGGACTCATATTAGTACTCATACCCATTTGTTGTTATTGCCGCCGCTGCAGTTGAGTTGGTTTGAGTTGTAGTTTTTTCTGCTGCTCTAGCCGCTTGCACTCTTCAGAAATTCTGACACGAAAATCATTCGAATTAGTCAGAATCGGCATAAACCTTTCCTCAAGGTGAGATACGAAAGCTTCAGCTTTTTCATTGCTGCTCCTAGTCCAAGTATAGCTACTATTACCACTACTACTACTACCAGTTGGAATTTTAATTGGCCAGTTTGGCTCTGGTTGCCTTTTGAATTTATTGGTGAGACGCCACAGTTTCTGCATTTTGTATCTATCCTGTGCGTCCACCTTTTTGAACAAGTTATTAAGGTAATTATTTTTTGCCTGACGAAGTGCCTTTTTTAACCGATTGTGTGTATGCCTGTATAGTTGCCGCGTTTGTGGCGTGCGCCAGCGCATATGCTCACGTTTATGGCGACGTTTTAATTGAAGTAGCTGAGTCGTCTGTCTATTAAGTGGAAATTGTCCAGGTTTCAAATTTTGTGGCCTCGACTGTGGGGTTGCAACTCCTGCTGCATAGTAAATGTTCTGAACCAAAATATCAATGGCATGTTCCACGTCGGTGCCAGAATTTATTTCTGTGTTGAGCAAAATTCTCCGATTAAGTACTTCTTGGAATTTCTTAATATTGGACTGTTTTGGAAGCAGTCTGTGGTTTGTGTTCGGGGATATAATTGAGCCGCAGATGCCCAGGTGCACAAATATCGGAAGATGATCTGAATTTAGGTTAACTGTTGAATGGGTTTGAAGCCTGTCGTAATTTAATCCGGCATAAATGGCAAAATCGATAGCGGACGGCCTTTTTCTCCGGTCAAACGGATAATGTGTGGCTCCACCAGTTGCTAATATGTTATAGCTAGAATTTCCTTGAACTGAATGCATCAGTGCCTTGCCACGATCACAAGAACGAGCGTTTCCCCACCAGGGGTTGCTTAGCTTTCCAGTCGCCGCAGATTAGAAACTTCGATCCGTTGCTTAAGTTGGCAATGAATTTGAATAGCTCAGAAAAATGTTGAGACGACCATTTAAATTTTGGTGGGCAATATATCGGTGCAATAGTGATAACTTCCTTATTTTTGGTTGTTAAGGCAATTGGAGCACACTGCAGAAATGGCTCCATAATAGGCTGTAAGGCAATATGTTTTATTCCATTTCTAACCAAAACGGCGACGCCACCACTTCTGACGGATGTCGGATGGTGCGCCGTATATGTAGTGTAGCCGTTAATGATTAGAGGACTTGAGGTAGCCGCCAGGTTGGCTTTTGAGGATATGCGAGTTTCTATAACCATCATTGAGTCGATTTGGTGTCGCTGCATAAAAACCTCAAGTTCCAGTAACTTGTTACCAATACCACAGGCGTTCCAATAGGCAATTTTAAAAGCGTTGTCGTATTGGAAGCCGGTAGTAGTAAAAGTGGCTAAATTAGTATTGGTAGTAGCAAAATTGTTAGAAGAGGAAAAGGGTATGGCAGAGTTAGCGGCCGAATTAGAATGAGTACTAAATATTCTGTTGGCGTAATTATTCATTAATAAGGTCATTAGCTGTGATATTTACTTCCTGCAAATTAATGGGATTTTTAATATTTGGTACAACAAGGGCATAAATAACATTAAGTAAGGCATCCATTTCTTGCTCATTTCAGCTACTAAAAGCATATTTTGTTGCAGCATGTACATGAGTGGGTCATCTGCCGATGGAAGCTGCTGCTGCTGGTGGTGTTGCTGCTGCTGCTCCGGGGGGTGTGGGCTGCGAGTCAGAGTGCTGACTGCTGATGCTAATACTGCGGCCACCTTAGGCCAGATTGACTAGTTTCGAAAATTCTCTAGGTGCAGGTGGCCGGTTTTTATTACCACAGAAACAACTTGACTATAAGTCGGCTTAGAATTTTTATTATTAGAAGCTTGAGGGCGTGTCTGGTGGTGCCTAGGGTGCTGTTTTGTTGCTGCGGGCGCTGATTAGTGACATTTTGAGCTGTATTCTGATTAGTAGAATTTTTATTAGTATGGCTAACTCTCTGCTGATCAGATTTTTGTTGTAGTGGCTGCTGCTGCTGGTGGTGTTGCTGCTGAGCACGCGGCTGATGGGATTGCTGCTGCCGTTGGTTGTAGTTGCCCATGGGGGGCTTATTATTGTAGGTGGGCCTCCGTTTTCTGCCAGGTGTAGGATGCATTGGACGGAGCTGGGCCAGTTCTTCTTTAAACTTTATACAACCCCTATAACTTGCTATATGATTGCCTGGGCAATTGGCACATTTCGGATTGGTATCGGATAAGGCAGTCTGTATTTGAAACATACGAAAGGCCGCCGGTAGTAGTTTTTCGAGTGGCCGAAGGCCTGGCAACGGTGGCACTGGATCGGGTCGATCCGCTTCATTTGTCTCTCCACAGTGATATGCTGGTGTCCCAGTTTTACCAATTTTAGAATGTTGTCATTGGCACCATCTAGTCTAGGTTGGAGTTCTACTTCAAACATATTTAGGCGTTTGCGGCTTGTATAGCGCACCTGAAAACCCAATTCACCTAATTTTGAGCGTATCCAGTCGCTCGGAGTAGAGTGATGCAGGTTCCGCAGAATGACTCGGTAGCCACGATCACTGCGCGGCTGGTGGGTGTGCATCTGCTTTTTATCCTCATCTAAAATAGCCACAATCTTGTCATAGGTTTTCTTATCAAGGCATTCTAATTTAATATCACCACTACGCATGCATTTGGTACTAAACTTATTATCTCCAGGGGCATTATTCAGTTTATCCATTAGTGGTTGGATAGCTGAAATATCATGGAGAAAAATAGGTGGAATTTGCTCAGTAACAATTGGCTGTTGGATAACCTGCTGCTGCGTGGCCTGTTGTGTTTGAGCCTGCATTTGTTGTAGTTGTTGGGCAGGGCTCAAAATTTGAATAACCTGGTCATCATTGGTGGATGGGTCCACCTCCATACTAATATTGGTAGCTAATGGGGATGGTTTTGATAGTGGGGGATTCATTTTGGCTTTGGCGGCCGTTTTAGCTGGCTTGTTGGCTGATTTAATTAATTTAAAATCGTAGAGCTTAACAACTGGTTTCGTATGAACCCGCATGGCATCCATCATCAGGGCAGCTGATAAGGATTTATTAGGACGCTTAGGCTTTGTTTGGTTCAGAGGCAGCGTAATTTTACGCTTAAAACCAATAATGGGTTTGGATGTCCCAGATAAGTTAGATTTTTCATCCAGTCTTCTCATAGGTGCCTTGGGCGTTTTAGGGGTAGATGCCAGCCGCGGCTCTGCCTGAATTTGCGGCGGCGAGTCTGGACAAATGTGGGATACTTGCTGTGGCGGTTGCTGTTGCACAGCCTCGTCTGGTTGCATATTTTCCGTAGTAGAATTCTGATTCTCTTTGTCATTAGGCATAATTGTTTCTTCAATTGTTTGCTCATCCTCGGAGCAGAGGATGGATGTCATGAGGTAGGACGGATCAAAGTATGTGGCAATGGAGTCATCCAAGCATATTTTGCCACTGCTATTAGGTACAAGATTATGGACATCACGATTTACATCACGATCCACATGGCGCGCACACACATCAGCAGCCTTGGTTCCCGCCTTTTTCGCGCTGGTATTGGTAAAATTGGCGTGAAAAAATCGTAAGAGTGTGAGAGATTTACCGGTGACACACTTGCGTGCGGGGCTGAGTCGCGTTTGTTGGTATTTGTGTTGGCGCGCGATGCCATTTGTCATTTGTGTCTGTGTGCTATTCAGCGTATCACAAATGTATGTGGAGGTATATGTATAGACATACACAGCACAGTCACTCGCACTACTACTACAACAAATATGGTCCGGCATTTTTAAAGATAAAATGAAATCTTTAAAAATATACTTCAAAATATTTCCATGTCGGTCAACTTTTTCGCCAATCATTTCTTGATCATCTCCTTAAATATATTCAGAAAATTTCTTGAGCACTTGCTCTAAAATTTTGTTTGGTTTTTTTATACTACGTTTAACGTTTTGTAAAATGTTTTCAAACTTATAAGCAGTAAACAATATTATATGTCCAAGTTCTCTAACACAATCAACTAAATGAAGCATATTATGAACATTATAGGTCAAACAGTGGGCTGGGTACACGTTGCTGAATTGATCCACAAAATGATTTATCAATTGACCAACCACATTAAGGTGTTGAAGGAATTTTATTGATAGCAATAGTCTATACGCACACATTAACAAAGTGAAATGATAATATCAATCATCGGAAACAATGCCTTTTAAGACCACTTGACCTAAATATATCAAGAATTGGCGGTGCTCTACTGCTTAAACCTCTTGGTTTTCTTTCAAACTCAACAGGAAGAAATGGCTTTAAAAAAAGAATTTTCTCAGATATCTTGTCAATTTCCTCGTTTTTCAACTTAAAACTGTTAGTCTTTTTCGACACTATTAAGTTTATTAGTTTTCTACCAACACCTAAGTCAATTAGATGCATTGGGTCAAGGAGAAAAGCTGTTATCATATTAATACTGAGATTTTCTATTGAAAGAGGGCGACTTTGAAAATATGTAAATGATGAGCTGAAAAGATTATATTCCTTAATTCATTGTCGGTTACATTATTCAGTCGTTTGCCAACTTGAATGCATTTCATGCAGCCATTAAAGGAGCTAGTCCCAGGTGTACCACACATAAACGCCCTTGCTGGAGCATCGCAAATAAAAGCCCTTAATTTTAACATAACCGTTTTTGTGCAAACTTTAAATGGTCTTTCAGAAAGTTGTATTTGCTCAGAAACAAGTTCATGCATGTATTAGTCCAGATTAGCAGGTTTCTGACTGCCAAGATATGAACCAATCATGAAAACTTCACTGCTAGGAACATTTTGAAAGAACCCTAAAACTGGCCACAGAGACGTATTTGAACGTTTGAAATGCGGTAATCCATCTACATTAACATCGAAAATTAGTTCAGAGTCATTTTGCAATTTATGCTCAATTGATAATAAATAATTTATAATACCAATATGGGTGTACTGACCCGTAGCTACACTTCGAATTACCGTTTTTAAAGGCACTTTTCTTAAAAGACCCTTGTCGGATCGAGGCACATTTATATTTTCTGAACTTAAAATTTTTAGAAGTTCATCATGTTGGTTTCGAGTGACATTGTTATTTCTGTACCAACAATTAACTTAACATGTTAGCTAGGTTAGGTTTTAACAATGCCACCAGGATAACGTGGTGAGCTGCTAATATTTTCGTTTTTTTCAAAAGCATTTAGACAACTTGGCTCATAATTTTCGTTTTCATCTTCAATCGAACAGACATTTAAAGAGGTTTTCAAATTATCCTTTTCCTTTTGAGTCAAACGCCACATATTGGTCTTTGAAAATCCACTCATATTTAATTTTTTACATTTTTTTATATGTTGAAATTAAAACTATATTATAGGTTTATTATTTATAATTATTTTTTTTTGTATTTATGTAGGACCACTCTAATGAGCACAGACTTAGGTCCACCCTAATGTACACAAATTAAAACAGCACAGATATTTACAGACATGAAAAAGTTAAAACTAAGTCAATTATACAACATAAATTGTGTTTGCAATTATACTTACAGTTTTAATTGTTTAGTGTAGGTCACTAAAAAACGGTCCAACTTCTGGATAGAAAACTGCCGGCTTTATAATTGTCCAATTGAAACATCATCCACAATCCATCATGCAATTCAACCATAATTAGATTTCAAATCACTATACATAATACAACATACTTACGCAAATATAAATAATAAGCACCACACTCAAAATATTGTTAATAACAATTTAAGTTTTTATTTTGCTTTGAAATCACTTTCGATATCCACAGACGTCAAGTTATTATTGAAAGCAAAAGAACAATAACCGCGATGCCTCGAAAGAAGCAAAGCCATAAGAGAACGGTTTATTTTTTTTACTTGTTCTATGTTACTTTCATATTTTGTATACCCTCACAGAGGGTATATTGAAATTGCTTAGATGTTTGTAACGCATAGAAGGTATTATCTCTGGCCACTAAAGTATATATATTCTTATACAGCACAAGTCGGTGTACATAGCTATGTCCGTCCGTCCGACTGTCCGTCCATCCAGCTGTCTGTACGTACGTCATTTCTATGTCATCTCCATCTCTCCTATCAGTTTTAAAGCTACTTTTAAATAACTTTTCATGAAGTAATGTAAAAATATTGAAACCCTTTATTTATATAAATTATTCGTCATGAAAGGGTACACAAACTTCTGCAGAGCCCAAGATAGCCTTCCTTTCTTTTGTTCCGTTTGAAGTTTTGAGCACTTGTTACTGCTTATGCCTTTGACATTCATTTCGATTTTTGGGTTCTTATAGCACAGGTGCTGCATGCATTAGAAGGGACGTTTGCATGTTATGCAGATTTTTTCCATTCTAACCCACTGCAAAAAGGAACGTGCATCCGATTTCAAACAGATTGCATGCCGTTTTTCATTCTGCAAAAATTGGTAGTGCATTCTTCCTTGTGAAAAGAACAGTGCCAGATGGCATTCTTTTTGGAACCATGTTCCGTAAAGTCCGACTGGGTCACTGTCGCCCGGCTGTGCCTGTGTGTGTGTGTGAGTGGGTATGCGCTCTCTGGTCATTGTCAGTGAGTTTACCAGGCGCCGGCGTCTGCCTCTCCCTCTGCTCGCTGTCACCCGGCTGCGCGTGTGTGTGTGAGTGCGTATGCGGGCTTCGTTGGTGTATGGGTGGCGTGGCGGTTATTTTTCAAAACTGGCTGCTTAGTGGTGGACTATCGTTTTAAACACAGTGGGTGGTTTTCATTGCCTCTTCGTAAGGACTTTAATGCACTTACAAGCTAGGGGATTATATATAGGCTTACGTGCTAGAAAAATAGAAACTAAACCTAAGGTAAAGAACTAAAACTAAAATGCAACTAAAAAGGTATTTCAATAAAAATGTGGCGTAGTACGCTGCGTCACAATATCAGCATTAATGCAAAAAGTTCTCGCAACTTGTTAGGAACTCGACATATTACAGCTTCTTACATAGTAGCATCACAATGGTCATCATTTTCAAGTAAATTTGGAGCTTTGCATGCTTTTTGAAATGTGTCATAAACAATATTATCAATAGTTTTTAAGATATGAAAATGATGTTAGACCTACTACTTCATGGAGTAAAAGCCTGAGAGAATAGCACTCAGTGTCCATAGGGTGTACTGTGTACACTCTACCTAAAGCTCTATCCATTTTTACCCCAGGCCAGCCTTTAAGTCGATTCCGCGTTTGCTTCTTTCGAACGCTTTATTGTTCCAAATATAATAAGAAGGAACATTAACGTAAAGAAGTGTTTTAGCCAAATCGTCAAGTTTGCATAATTCAAAAAATCCTAAGAGAGTAGTTTTTGGCGGATTGCTTACTTGTTCAATAAAACTGGTTGTGTCGTTTGGATTAAAGTAAACTTTTCTAAATGCACTGATAATGGCACGACAGTTGTAAATCTTTCATGTATATTGAATTCAAAAATTCTCCAAGCACTTTACTACTAATATATCTTCCACTTTCGTATAATGTGACTTCGTCTCTTTCGTTGCCGAGCTCAAAAGACACTTGATCACTTCCTTTATTTATATACTTGCAAACGTATTTAATTGACTTTACAGAATTGCAGTATTCAACATTTATATGAGCTTCAAAAGATCGAGAGAGTACACAACCCAACGGTTATCCACGGTTTTGCCATTAATATTAACGGTAAGTCCTCTGTTTAGATTTGCTTTTCGGCGGTATCGAGGATAACTATCACGTCCCGTAACGGAATCATAATTAAATTGTTTTGGAAATTGTTAAGTACATTTGCCATCTTTCATGCAGGGTGATTTAGGGTTCCAATCACCACAAGGGCCATGAATCGTATTTGCTTTTACAATTTCATAGAGCAGGGGATCCTTTCTGGGGTCGGGTATTTCTGCACTTATGACGTCATCTATTTGATGCGGCTTAATATTTTCCTGTAACCAAAGCAATATGTGAACATGCGGTTAGCCTGCATTTTCTGGAAGCTTTAAGCGTAAAGTAATTTTGAGAATTTTTTCAGATTTTTCGAAAGACGTTTAGAGGTCGCACAAATCTAATTTTTCCCCAAAAATCGGGTTTTCCGTATTGTTTTCGAATTTTAATTATAACTTGGTCAATAACCACGATTTTCTTAGTTTCCAAATCAACATTTTAACAAAAAATGTCAAAATTTTTATGTTTATGAGCAAAAACAATGAGTTTTGGCTTTGCATTTGCTTGTTTAGGTAGGGGAGAGTCTCCGGTTGTGGACACGCTTCGGTTGTGGACACCCCAGTCTATTTTTTGACAGGTAACAGATACCTCCAAACTGAGTAATGTCAAACTTGTAGTTTGACAGTGCACATAATCTGAGCCAATACCGAAGAGTAAACACGAATTTGGTTTCTTGCTGTGAGCAAATAAAAAAAAAATCGTGAAAACTTTTTCGAGTTTCTATTTTTTTCAATTTCCACATTGCGTTAAATCGAAGCAAAACATTGAAAAGAGGTGAGTATTGTATATTAGAGCGAAGCTCTTTTAAGGACGTCACACTGGGGGAGTGAATCTTGAAAAATTTTGTCTTTGCGACAGATTCTTTTGGGGTATGTCTTTGATTTTGTGTTTTGTATTTTGTATTTGCAAAATCAGCTGCTTTTACCATTACCGCGTAGTAGCAGGTGGGTTGTGTGTGAGGTGCAAGTGGGGGGAGGTGTCACCTCCGAGGTGATGGGTATTTGGCAGGGACCTGGTGGGGATCAGGTGAAGATTTGGTGAGGATCTGGCGGGGATCTGGCGGGGATTGGGGTTGGTGCTGATCTGGTGGGGTTCTGGTGGTGATGTGGTGGGGAACTGGTGTTTATCTGGTAGGGACCTAGTGAGCACTGGTTTGGATCTGGTTTTTTTAATTTGGGGTTTTTGTGGGGATTTGATAGGGATTTATGTTTTTTTGTTGGGGTTTTTTTGATTTTTTTTTGTTTTTTTTGGGGGAGGGGGGGGGGTGTGGTGGGGTTTTTTTTTGTTTATGTTGGGGTTTTTTTTTTTTTTTTTTTTGTTTTTAGAAGGGTTTGTTTTTTTTTTTTTTTTTTTTTTTTTTGGTTTTTTTTTTTTTTTTTTTTTTTTTTTTTTTTGGTTATGTTTTTTTTTTTTTGGGGTTAAGGTTAGGATTTGGTTGGATTTGGTGGTGATTTGGTTGGGGTTTTGGGGGGATAATAGGGGTATTTTTTTGGGTTTATTGGGGAATCCTGGGGCCTTTTTTTGTTTACCAATTAGAGCCACTACTGCATGGTCGTGACTCCCTCCTTGGTGAGGAGCGAGGCCTACCTAAAACCTCTTCCGATCTGTGGGTCACGGCACCCGGTTGAAACGCAACTCCACGTCGAGCCCCGAAGAAACTCTACCCGCATTTGGGTGTTAAACCACAACCACCACGATACTCCCCGAGGGGCCGCACCACAGCCAGACGGAACAAGTTCCGCGGGCTCTGGCTCCCGTGGTACCAGAATTAAGCTTCCGGTCAAGCTTCGTGTCTGCAAGGACACTACCAATTTAAACTCCAAAGCAGTTACGGGTTGGTGGCCCAAGGAAAAGATAAGACAAAGCTGTTAGGAATAGATCGTAAGCTAGCAGATGCCAACTCACAGATGGAACAGTATACACCACTATCATGGTCATGGCTTTCTCACTGTTAGGAGCGAGGACTATTCCTTCCTCTTCCGCAGAAGCGGCTTATAATCATTGATCAGTGATCAAACTGCAGTAAACTGCAGCCAGCTTATGTCCCCAACACCCCTAAGGGCTTCCGCAAGGGCAGGGAGTTGAAACCGTCCCTGTGATCCCAAGCGGCTGTGGTACCAGAAAAACCTCTGGTCAAGTTCGTGTACCCAAAGCACACTTCCAGTATTAGCTCCATGCAGCTTGGGGACTGGTGGCCCCATTTAACCCTACCTATGGACAACACGGAACTAAACTATCTAACCTATCTAAGAATCATCCATCATCATTCAAAACACCTAACCCTCACTCACACACGCACAATCATACTGAGTCCTCGATCTGAACTGCCAGACGACGTACAGTAAACGCAGCCCTCCCAAACTCATTCAACCTATCAACCCTATCTCTAGTAGAGAGCACTTGACTTACGTCAAACCCACCACTAATCCTAACCACACCTAACGCACTAAGATCTCTGAGACCTTCATACATCGGGCACTCACAGAGAACATGTTTCCATGTCTCCTCGCGCGAGCCACAAGGGCATTCCGGACTCTCACTTAGGCACCTCCTATGCAAGAATGCATTGAGAGAGCCGTGACCAGTCAAAAGGAACCCAGAGCTAAGGTTGAAACCAAAGTCTGGCCGACTGCTGACAAACGTGACATCACGAATGAATTCGTAAGTTGCCCTACCATTCACACTATTGTCCCATCTGACTTGCCAGTCAGACAAAACATACTCCATTAACACACTCTTGCATTCACTAAGCCCTAAGCTCTCTACGTCCCTATCAGCTAACCATTCATTCTGCAACAATGGCAGCCGCCTCCTGATTTTGAAGAGTATGGCCCTACGCCGTACCTCCAGGTCAAGAGGGGCTACTCCTAACAGTACCTGCATTGCCTCAGTAGAGACAGTGCGGCACACAGGCAAACAACCTAACAAAATCACTCTCTGGCAAGCCAGCACTTTCTTTCTGCCAACAGCAGTCGACACTGCTCTATACCAAACAGATGACCCATATGCTGCGCAAGCAACAAACAGACCACTGTAAATGGTTCGAACAGAACGCCTGCTGAGGCCCCACTCATTCCGCAAAATTCGACGCACTTGTCCAACCACACCAATCAGCCTATCTCTGAGATAGGCGAAATGAGGAGTAAAACTCATCCTTTCGCCGACAGTAATGCCGAGGTATTTAACCTCCAATGCATACCTCAAGCTAACGCCATCTAGTCTTATCGTTGGAGGCCGACTTGGTGACAACTTGCCTTTCAGCAACATTGACACCGTCTTATCCAATGCTAGGCTGACGCCGACACTGTTGCCCCAATCGCAAACAGTGCGCAAGCACGCCCCTGCACTTGCCTCTATCTCAGCCCGCGACTGCCCCTCAATTAAGATGAGCAGGTCGTCAGCATACGCACAACACTTGTATACTTGTTCGAGTTGAAATAGCAAGGTGTCCATCATTAGGTTCCATATAAATGGACCACAAATGGAGCCTTGCGGACAACCACGAACCACATCCACACTCACAAAAGTCGTTCAAACCAACAGAACACGCACGTCTACCAGAGAAATAACTCTTCCAAAGAGCCAGTTCTCGGCAGCCACATTCAGCCAACCTCCTAAGCACACTATCCCAGCTCAGATAGTCGAACGCACCCTTAAAATCGACAAAAACTCCTAAAACATACCTTGAAGTGCTAGCCTCCACCGAGTCACTAACATACCTCCAGGCATCCTCCACACATCTACCCTGCCTAAAACCAAATTGCCTATCAGACATTTGGTCGTTCACTCTCTCCTGGAGCCTCTCCACTAGTACTCTTTCCAGAACTTTTCCAAGAACTGGAATTAGACTAATTCCGCGAAAGGATCGAGGATTACTCCTCACCCTATCGGGAGACTTCAGGAGCACAATCACCTTTGCACATTTCCACTTCCATGGGAAGTATCCCTCGTCCACACATTTACCAAATAGTGCGTCCATGTATTCTGGAATAGACTTCCATATACATTTACACATTTCTCCGGTAAATCCATCCATACCAGGGGACTTTCTCGACTTTAACCTCGAAAAAGCCCACTCCAATTCACTCGTCAAAAGTGGATCAACAGGATCCACCACACTAGGTGGCGAATTCTGCTGCTCCGCCCTTGGGAAAAACTCATTTAGCAACGCACTCATACAATCCTTCCAGGCCGTTAGCTGTGTGCCATTGACCTGGAGGCCACACACACTCGTTTCCCTACCTCTACCTCTCATTATTTTATAAGCACGACCCCAGGGGTCGTCCTTATTGCGTTCTAAAAATGAACGCCACTCAGCCTCTTTCACACTTACAAGCATTTGCTTGTACTCGTTCATACTACGACTATATTCCCCCCTGAGCTGGGCCACATTCTCAGCATTGGAAGATCTGGCCCTTTGGAATCGCTTCCGCTGAGACCGAACCAACCGCCGCTTTACACTCAACTCTCTCGTCCACCACTTAACACGTTTGAGATTTGCCTTGCGGTTCCTCTCAAACAAGTGGTCATTCACACCAGTCACCCACCCATTTACACACTCGACCTGCTCATCCACACTCATAGCACAGAAGGTGCTAAGCGGAACTTGCGTTGCCGCCTCTCTCACAAGAACCCTGTAAGGGGCCCAATTCACACCACAAGTGCGCCACCCATTACCCACAACACTTTCACGCAAAATGGGAGTATGAGTGACTATAATCTCAATTGGACTATGATCACTCACACCAAACCCACCCAAAACATTCCATGAAAACTCAAACACTCTCATTGCTGCCTCATTCACAAAAGTGACATCTATGTCACTTTTTCCCACCTGACTATCAAACGTGTACCACTCACTGGGTTCGTTTAGTACCCGAACATCCTGGGACACAGCCCATTCGGCCAGCGTCTCACCCCTTATGTAGCTCGAATACCCAGACGCTTGTCTGGATATTTTGCTGAACCACAAAGGAGATGACGCGTTCGCGTCAATACCAAGGATGACTGGTACGCTACTATCCAGTAGTAGCACCTCATCCATGTACGCGATATACGGTTCGAGGGGTTCCCCGAACTTGCAATACACGCTAGCTACAAAAATCCTACCAAAACTGCCATTAAGGCTTACACATACACCCCAATCAGACGAGCTCACTAAAGTGCACTCAATGCTGACGTCATTCACCACTACAGAAGAGTAGGCCCTGCTATCAGAGAATACCCGCATACGTGCGGGCAATCCACGCACACAACCATTGGTTGCGTAGGGTTCCTGAAGCAGAGCCACTGAACTGCCTCGCTCACACAACATTTCACCTAATTCACACATTGCTGCATACGACCTCTGACAATTCAACTGAAGAAGAATGCAAGCCATTTTAATGGCGAGCATTCGCTCGGGCAACTATCGCTTTGTACCCCGGACAAGCATCAGACATCATAAGATGCCCAGACGGCTTGCCACGAAAATCGCACATCCGACAGAACATTGCATTGCTGCAACGTGCTGCACGGTGGCCCGGCTGACAACAACGACGACAAGCGTCCTGCGTAGCCTTGCACTGAGCGACCTTGTGGTCAAAACTCAGGCAGCGATAGCAGCCCACAACCGGATCGAAGCTCCTAACTCTGAACGAGAACCACTTGACGTAACAACGCCCGGCGTCCAACAGAGTCTGCATGGCAGAGCCAGCACCCTCCAGAACGACGTTTGTCGTCGTGTCAACGGCTCCAGCCCAGGGCTTGGTGACCAGTCTAACGCCTTTACTAAAGGCCTCGTAGGACATCTTGTCCTTCAAGTTCATCTCGAACAGATTATTCATGAACTCGTCAGGAGTAATCTGCGAGTGAACACCCATGACCACCACCTTTGGCCCTAGCTGCTCGTTCGCCCTAACCTCTAATCCTACCTCTTTGAACTTCGCGTTGTCCACTATCCGCTTCCGCTCCGCTGCTGACCGAGTCCTAATGATGGCCCCACCGTCCCGCAGAGGCTTCACCTCATGGACGCGAACCCCCAAAGTTGGTCCCACCTCCTTCACCACCTTTTCAACCACGGCCTTTCCGTTATCCGCCGCATTGCTGCTTTGGACAACACAAGCCCAGGTCTCAACTGGCCGAGGCATCTCCAGAGGTGGTGGCGGTGCCACTACCGAACCAACAATGGGCACGCCCACCGGCGGAAGCTGCGCTTGGCGGCCCTGGCCATGCACCGCATGGCCATTAGCCACACAAGGGCCGGCCTCCAAACGCCCTTTCAGGCGCTCATTTTCCGCTATTAGCGAAAAAATCAACTCCTCATACTGGCTTGTAAAGTCAGAAAGACTACAAACCAGCGTCTGCTCCAGTCCACTCCCTAAAGCCAATTTCAGCACGCCTTGGCTGATGGCCTTCATCTGGGCAATTGGAGCCCGCCCACTCAGCTTCATCGGCACTGAGCGCTCCACAACACGTGGTGCACACTGCGCCTCAGCTGAGCCGCCAGCTCCAGTTGCCGCCCTACCGACAAGGTCCCCCACAAGCCCCATGAGACTACTGGACGAACCAAGTTTCCCATGGGCGCCCAGTTTAACCTCCCCTTCACTCAACTCATCACTCGAATCCCCCTCACTCATACCCCCCTCACTCACCGATTCATCCTCGTCCATGCTTGAGTGGCCAAGCACCGTCTCAGAGGCTGCCCTCCTCGACAGGCGCCCCTTCCTCTTCCTTTCACTCAACGGGACGTCATCTTCCGACGACGCACCCGCTCTCTCTCTCTCCGATGGCATCGGTGCCGTCAACTGCGACGTCGACGCAGCCTTTGCCACCTTGTCATCCGCAGGCTTCTTCTTCGGTGGTGACATCACCAGTAGATAGGGACAGAACTAATCTGATCGCTCAGGTTTTGTTTAACGTGGCATTTTCCAATGAGGTAGGATTACAACCACGGTGCCCCGATATGTACATAATTGCACATATGACACGATGAATCTGGAGTGGTGACGCCAGACTAGCGCCCCTAGAAGACCGAAGCCCTCTAGGTACCAATTTGATTGTCTGCTTGTCGGGCATGACAGTCCCCCTTGGTGAGGGGCGAGGTTTATCTAAAACCTCTGCTGATCTATGGGTCACAGCACCCGGTTGATACGCAACTCCACGTCGAGCCTCGACTGAGACTCTACCCGCGATTTGGGTGTCAACCACAGCCACCACGATACTCCCACAAGGGGGCCGACCTCAATGAGTAGCCTTGGAGAACTACTCAACCCGTGGTACCGATAGGCTCGGTGGGCCCTCCCCTTTTGGCCCCGACAGGCACCGGAACAGGGAGCACCAGGAGGGATTTTGTCAGTTTTGGCCTAGCCCGGGACTGACAGCCCACTCACCCGCGAGGGATCCAGCAGACACCGCTGCCGTTCTGCAAACGCAGCGCCAGCAAACTCGTCCAGCAGCCTCATCCTCTCCTGTGTTTCTGCCACTCCAGACACAATCCAGACGCCATTCTCGTGCCGTATTCCTAGTCCATCGAGGTCTCGCCATTCTGCATACAAGGGGCAAACACATAGCACGTGCTGCCAGTCCTCAAGATCCGCACCGCATGGGCATGCAGGTGTTTCACTTAGGTGCCTTGCATGCAAAAATGCGTTCAGCGATCCATGGCCAGTCAGCAGGAAACCGGCGCGTAGCGTAAAGCCAAAATTACGCTCGCTGAAGACGAAGCTTACATCGGGGAGAAATTGGTGGGTCACTCGTCCGTGATCGGCACCATCATCCCATCTGCGCTGCCACTCGCGCAGTAAGTCTTCGTCCAGCCGCGCCATCCTTTGCTTCCAGTCAAGACTTGTGAGGTCTTCACCGTACAGCCAATCGCCATCCTCCAACGGGTAGTCGCGCTTCAATTTGACCTTAATTGCCAGTCGCGTGGCCATCAGGTCAAAGGGGGGAACTCCTGCAAGCACCTGCAGTGCCACAGTGGACACTGTTCGGCATACCGGTAGGCATCCAAGCAGGACGAGCCTCTGGCATCGGGTGAGCTGCCTCCTGGCAACGACTTGTCGTCGTGTCACGCCGTACCAAACCGAGGCACCAAATAGTGCACAAGGCACTATGAGTCCGGCAATTATGGTCCGCTTGTCGCGAGGACTGACACCCCAGTCGACCCGCAGTACGCGTGCCAAAGCGCCAACGACTCCGGCCAGCTTCTCACGTAGGTACGTGAAGTGCGGGAGAAAACTCAACCGCTCGCCGGCCGTGATGCCAAGGTACCGGTATTTGTCAGCATATGGTATGTTTGCTCCAGCAAATCGTACCAATGGCCGCCTATTCGGTGATAATATACCTTTCAGCAGCATGACAGCCGTCTTGCTGGTAGAAACGGATACACCGACTTCTACTCCCCACGCTCCTACGATGGACATCAAATGCGCTCCTTTCCTCTCCAGTTCAGCTCGGGAATTTCCCTCGGTGAAAAGCAGCAAGTCGTCTGCATACGCGCTGAATACACAATGTGTTTCCAGACGCTGGAGAAGTGTGTCCATCACGAGATTCCAAATAAATGGACCACTGATGGACCCCTGTGGGCAACCTCTTGTCACCGGAACAGTAACTTCTCCATACCTGCTGACGATACTTGCGCTCCTGCCAGAGAAGAAGCTTCTCCACAAGCCGGCTTCTCGGCAGCCGGAGTCAATCAGTTTGCGCATTGCGGCACTCCACTCCACGTGGTCGAAGGCACCCTTGAAGTCCACGAAGATTCCGAGCACATATTGGGCCGGGCTGGCGGCAACAGTGCTCACGACGTGTCTCCAAGCATCCTCCGCACAGCGTCCTTCATTGAATCCAAATTGCCATCTGCAGCCATCCTGAAGAACCTCCTTCATCCGATTCACCATGATCCCCTCAAGCACCTTGCCGAAAACTGGCAGCAGACAGATGCCACGATAAGAGGCAGGATCGCTCCTGTCCTTATCAGGCCCCTTGAGCAGTGCCACTACTCGCGGGCGCTTCCACTCGGTGGGGAAGTATCCTTGGTCTACGCAGCGGGAATACAACGCTGTCAGGTGCTGAGGGATGGCCCTCCACAGTGCCTTGAAGATCGTACCGGTGATGCCGTCCATGCCGGGAGAGCGCCTGCTCTTCAACCTGGCGACACAAGCATCAACCTCGAATTCTTCGAGGGCTGGAGGAGCCTCGTTCGGAATGGCGATGTGCGCATTCGACTCCGCAACTGGGAAAAAGTTACGGAGGAGCACACCCGCGCAGTCGTGCCATGTTACGACCAGCTCACCATTCGAACGAAGACTTCCTATCACGGTAGACTTCTTTCGTCCCCGGCATATTCTGTATACGGGCCCCCATGGATCATTCCGGTTGTCTCCCACGAAGCGACGCCAATTGTCCTCCTTTGCCTTCAGGATGAGCTTCTTGTACTGCCCCGAGGAAATCCTCAGTGCAGTAGCAAGTTGCCCGACCTCGTCGTTGCCACTACGACGAGCATCCTGGAGCCGACGCCTCAGTCTCCTGACCTCTTGGCGCTTGGAGTTTAGTTCGGCGGTCCACCAAACTACTCTCCGTTTAGCTCTCGGCGGTCTGCGTCCCAGCACTTGGTCGCACAACTGGTGTACGAGCGAGCGCACTGCAGACACTTGGTCGTCCAATGGCGTTTCCTCGAAGTCCTCAGGCAGTTCGTCTGCCAATCGTCTTGCTTCCTCACCGAACAACCGCCAACGCGCATTTGAGACGTTCCAGGACGGCACAGGAGCAAAGCTCTCAACTGTGTCTGATGGGTCACGCGTCACCTCAACAGTTATAATGTTGTGGTCGCTAAGATCCCATTCGTCCACTCTCCAGTCATATGTGGCCCACATAGACGCTGCATCGTTGACGATTGTCACGTCGATATCGCTTTGGGCTCTGCGATTGTCGAACGTGTACACCTCACTGACCTCGTTTAGCACACTGGCTCGGCGTCTGAGTAACCACTCGGACAGCAGCTCACCCCGGTTGTAGTTCTCATGTCTCCGAGCATGCTCGGAGAGCTTACTGAACCACATGGGGGATACTGCGTTCGCGTCAAGGCCAAAGATGACGGGAGTGCGGCTGCCTAACAGCAGCACCGCATCTAAGTACTCGAGGTACGGCTCCAGTTCGGTGTTGAATTGGCAGTATACGGAGCTCAGGAAGATTGAGCCAAATCTTCCAGTGACACTCACGCATACGCCAAACTCGGTGATCAGCGATGTAATTGGCATGCAGATGGCATCTGGATCGTCGATGATGATGGCAGCCTTTTTCCGGAGATCGGTGAAAACGAGCATCCCGGATGGGAGGCCCGAAATCTCTCCTCTTTTATCCACATAGGGCTCCTGCACAAGTGCGATCGAGTGGCCTAGGTCCCGCATCCGGACTCCGAGCTTGATCGTCGAAGCTCTGCCACGACCACAGTTTGCTTGGGTGAAGCTAAACATTTTAATGTCTAGCTGCCACCCTCGCTAGCACCGCAGCATAAATGGGGCACGTCCCCGAGAGCATGTGATGCCCGTCGGGTAGCCGCCTCTGTCTGCAATTTCTGCAGCTCACCTGCTGGGTACACTTTGCGGCAGTGTGGCCAGTGTCGCCACATTGACGGCATGTGACGTCCTTCGATCGGCACTGAGACACCTTGTGATCGAATCCAACGCACCTATGACACGCATAGGTACGTACGAGGGACCGGCATCGGAATGAGAACCACTTGATATAGACCCGTCCGGTCTCTTCAAGTACGGCCAGTGCGCTCTCGTCCACTTCAAGCGTCAGATTGATTCTGTCGCCGTCAGTGGTGGACCAAGGCTTTGTCTCCAAGTGGACGTTCCTCTTAAAGGCTGCCATCGTGAGCTGCTCCTTGAAGTGGTTTCCATACAACTCCTCCATGAACTCCTCCGGCAGTATGCTCGTGTCCACATCGAAGATGGTGATCCTCGGCTTAGGGCTCCGGTTTCGCTCAACAGCGAGGCCAACCTCAGCAAACTTGACGTTTGCCACCACCCTTTTTATCTCGCCCACCGAAGGTGTGCGGATAATGGCACCACCACGACGCAGCTCACGCACGTCGTGGACACGGACGCCAAGGGTTGGAGCCACTTCCTTGAGGATCTTCTCCGCCACCTGTTTTCCCGTGACTGCGGGGTCTTGGCTGGTCACCACAGCAGACCACGTCGGAACTGGCTTGCTCATCCGTGGGGCAGCTGTGGGTACAGCCAAAGCAGCAACAGGGGCAACGGTGTTTTGAGCAGCCGGGGGTGCCTGCACCTGCACCTTCGAGGCAATTTCCAACGCTGAATTCCGCAGCAGCATCGCTACGACGAGCTCGTCGTAGCGCGCAATCGCCGCGTGGACAGCGTGAGCAGCCTCGGCATCCATTTTGCCGCGAAAGACTGCGTCCTTGACGCTCAGCTGCACTGACGACAGCTCGGCTATAACAGCCGACGCGCCTTGGGCGACTATGGCAGTCGCTGGGCAGCGCGGAGCATCAGCCACGGGGCGTGGAGCCACGTCATGGGCGACAGCAGCCTTTACTTTCTCAAGAGCGGCAGCGAGCGATGCAGCATGAGAAACGGCAGCAGGGGCAGCAGCAGGGGCAGCAACAGGAGCAGCTCCATCATCAGCAGCAGGGGCAGCAGGGGCAGCAGGGGCACCAGGGGTAGCAGGGGTAGCAGGGGCAGGGACAGCTGGAGCTTTAAAAATAAGCTCTTCTGAAGGCAACTCACCTTCGACAGCGGCCCGTTTTGACTGCCCATATGCCAGCGAAAGTGGCGGCGAGTCATCAGAGGGCACCTTGGCCCTCTTCCCACGTCTTCCTCCTCGGCGACGGGTACTGCTCGAGCTACCCTCGCTCATCACGCTGGCCATGCTCGATGAGCGGCTCAGCTCGCCTGGCGTTGGCGTTTCGCTCATGATGAGCGACCTCTGTGTGCAGTTTCCGGAACCGAAATCCGCGACACACACCAATCAGCGCCCTCTACCGAGAATAAACGCCCTCTATCGGCAGTTTTTGGCAACTTTGTCCGTGACACAAGCTGGCTGGTACAGCAACCGCGGACGCGAACCGAACCCGATGCACGCACCGCACACACACTGCCAGTAGCTCACAGCTAGTTCACTCGATTTACCGTAAAGTGTTTTATGGCTTTGTTTACCACTTTGCACAGGCTGCTTATCAGCAACTACCGTTGAACAAACGAGA
Source organism: Lordiphosa clarofinis (assembly GCA_018904275.1). NCBI lineage: Eukaryota > Metazoa > Arthropoda > Insecta > Diptera > Drosophilidae > Lordiphosa > Lordiphosa clarofinis. The sequence continues at coordinate 149,745 of JAEIGQ010000273.1, forward strand.
CTTCTGTGGCCGCGGCACACAAAAAGTTGAGACTCGCGTGGGGAACAATAACAAAAGCGAAAGCGACGAAGTCGGCGACGAATTATTTTTAGACTTGCGGGAGCGATCGAAAAACACGTCCGTCGTTAATCCATTCATAGGTCTCGCCATTCAGCATACAAGGGGCAAACACATAGCACGTGCTGCCAGTCCTCAAGATCCGCACCGCATGGACATGCAGGTGTTTCACTCAGGTGCCTTGCATGCAAAAATGCGTTCAGCGATCCATGGCCAGTCAGCAAGAAACCGGCGCGTAGCGTAAAGCCAAAATTACGCTCGCTGAAGACGAAGCTTACATCGGAAAGAAATTGGTGGGTCACTCGTCCGTGATCGGCACCATCATCCCATCTGCGCTGCCACTCGCGCTGTAAGTCTTCGTCCAGCCGCGCCATCCTTTGCATCCAGTTAAGACTTGTCAGGTCTTCACCGTACAGCCAATCGCCATCCTCCAACGGGTAGTCGCGCTTCAATTTGACCTTAATAGCCAGTCGCGTGGCCATCAGATCAAAGGGGGGACTCCTGCAAGCACCTGCAGTTCCACAGTGGACACTGTTCGGCATACCGGTAGGCATCCAAGCAGGACGAGCCTCTGGCATCGGGTGATCTGCCTCCTGGCAACGACTTGTCGTCGTGTCACGCCGTACCAAACCGAGGCACCAAATAGTGCACAAGGCACCATGAGTCCGGCAATTATGGTCCGCTTGTCGCGAGGACTGACACCCCAGTCGACCCGCAGTACGCGTGCTAAAGCGCCAACGACTCCGGCCAGCTTATCACGTAGGTACGTGAAGGGAGAAAACTCAACCGCTCGCCGGCCGTGATGCCAAGGTACCGGTATTTGTCAGCAAATGGTATGTTTGCTCCAGCAAACCGTACCAATGGCCGCCTATTCGGTGATAAAATACCTTTCAGCAGCATGACAGCCGTCTTGCTGGTAGAAACGGATACACCGACTTCTACTCCCCACGCTCCTACGATGGACATCAAATGCGCTCCTTTCCTCTCCAGTTCAGCTCGGGAATTTCCCTCGGTGAAAAGCAGCAAGTCGTCTGCATACGCGCTGAATACACAGTGTGTTTTCAGACGCTGGAGAAGTGTGTTCATCACGAGATTTCTAATAAATGGACCACTGATGGACCCCTGTGGGCAACCTCTTGTCACCGGAACAGTGACTTCTCCATACCTGCTGACGATACTTGCGCTCCTGCCAGAGAAGAAGCTTCTCCACAAGCTGGCTTCTCGGCAGCCGGAGTCGATCAGCTTGCGCATAGCGGCACTCCACTCCACGTGGTCGAAGGCACCCTTGAAGTCCACGAAGATTCCGAGCACATATTGGGCCGGGCTGGCGGCAACAGTGCTCACGACGTGTCTCCAAACATCCTCCACACAGCGTCCTTCATTGAATCCAAATTGCCATCTGCAGCCATCCTGAAGAACCTCCTTCATCCGATTCACCATGATCCCCTCAAGCACCTTGCCGAAAACTGGCAGCAGACAGATGCCACGATAAGAGGCAGGATCGCTCCTGTCCTTATCAGGCCCCTTGAGCAGTGCCACTACTCGCGGGCGCTTCCACTCGGCGGGGAAGTATCCTCTACGCAGTGGGAATACAACGCTGTCAGGTGCTGAGGGATGGCCCTCCACAATGCCTTGAAGATAGTACCGGTGATGCCGTCCATGCCGGGAGAGCGCCTGCTCTTCAACCTGGCGACACAAGCATCCACCTCGAATTCTTCGAGGGCTGGAGGAGCCTCGTTCGGAATGGCGATGTGCGCATTCGACTCCGCAACTGGGAAAAAGTTACGGAGGAGCACATCCGCGCAGTCGTGCCATGTTACGACCAGCTCACCATTCCAACGAAGACTTCCTATCTCGGTAGACTTCTTTCGTCCCCGGCATATTCTGTATACGGGCCCCCATGGATCATTCCGGTTGACTCCCACGAAGCGACGCCAATTGTCCTCCTTCGCCTTTAGGATGAGCTTCTTGTACTGCCCCGAGGAAATCCTCAGTGCAGCAGCAAGTCGCCCGACCTCATCGTTGCCACTACGACGAGCATCCTGGAGCCGACGCCTCAGTCTCCTGACCTCTTGGCGCTTGGAGTTTAGTTCGGCGGTCCACCAAACCACTCTCCGTTTAGCTCTCGGCGGACTGCGTCCCAGCACTTGGTCGCACAACTGGTGTACGAGCGAGCGCACTGCAGACACTTGGTCGTCCAATGGCGTTTCCTCGAAGTCCTCAGGCAGTTCGGCCTCCAATCGTACTGCTTCCTCACCGAACAACCGCCAACGCGCATTTGAGACGTTCCAGGACGGCACAGGAGCAAAGCTCTCAACTGTGTCTGATGCGTCACGCGTCACCTCAACAGTAATAATATTGTGGTCGCTAAGATCCCATTCGTCCACTCTCCAGTCATATGCGGCCCACATAGACGCAGCATCGTTGACGATCATCACGTCGATATCACTTTGGGCTCTGCGATTGTCGAACGTGTACACCTCGCTGGCCTCGTTTAGCACACTGGCTCGGCGTCTGAGTAACCACTCGGACAGCAGCTCACCCCGGTTGTAGTTCTCATGTCTCCGAGCATGCTCGGAGAGCTTACTGAACCACATTTGGGATACTGCGTTCGCGTCAAAGCCAAAGATGACGGGAGTGCGGCTGCCTAACAGCAGCACCGCATCTAAGTACTCGAGGTACGGCTCCAGTTCGGTGTTGAATTGGCAGTATATGGAGCTCAGGAAGATGGAGCCAAATCTTCCAGTGACGCTCACGCATACGCCAAACTCGGTGATCAGCGATGTAATTGGCATGCAGATGGCATCTGGATCGTCGATGATGATGGCAGCCTTTTTTCGGAGATCGGTGAAAACGAGCATCCCGGATGGGAGGCCCGAAATCTCTCCTCTTCTATCCACATAGGGCTCCTGCACAAGCGAGATCGAGTGGAATAGGTCTCGCATCCGGACTCCGAGCTCGATAGTCGAAGCTCTGCCACGACCACAATTTGCTTGAGTGAAGCTAAACATTTTAATGTCTGGCTGCCACTCTCGCTAGCACCGCAGCGTAAATAGGGCACGTCCTCGAGAGCATGTGATGCCCGTCGGGTAGCCGCTTCTGTCTGCAATTTCTGCAGCTCACCTGCTGGGTACACTTAGCGGCAGTGTGGCCAGTGTCGCCACATTGACGGCATGTGACGTCCTTGCGGATCATCTCCGCCACCTGTTTTCCCGTGACAGCGGGGTCCTGGCTGGTCACCACAGCAGACCACGTCTGAACTGGCTTGTTCAACCGTGGGGCAGCTGTGGGTACAGCCAAAGCAGCTACAGGGGCAACAATGTTTTGAGCAGCCGGGGGTACCTGCACCTGCACCTTCGAGGCAATCTCCAACGCTGAATTTTGCAGCAGCATCGCTACGACGAGCTCGTCATAGCGCGCAATCGCCGCGTGGACAGCGTGAGCAGCCTCGGCATCCATCTTGCCACGAAAGACTGCGTCCTTGACGCTCAGCTGCACTGACGACAGCTCGGCTAGGACAGCCGACGCGCCTTGGGCGACTATTGCAGTCGCTGGGCAGCGCGAAGCATCAGCCACGGGGCGTGGAGCCACATCACGGGCGACAGCAGCTTTCACCTCAGCAAGAGCGGCAGCGAGTGATGAAGCATGAGAAGCGGCAGCAGGGGCAGCAGCAGGAGCAGCTCCATCATCGGCAGCAGGGGCACCAGGGGTAGCAGGGGTAGCAGAGGCAGGGACGGCTGGAGCTTTAAATATAAGCTCGCCCGAAGGCAACTCACCTTCAACAGCGGCCCGTTTCGACTGCCCATATGCCAGCGAAAGTGGCGGCGAGTCGTCAGAGGGCACCTTGCTCCTCTTCCCACGTTTTTCTCGGCGACGGGTACCACTCGAGCTACCCTCGCTCATCACGCTGGTCATGCTCGATGAGCGGCTCAGCTTGCCTGGCGTTGGCGTTTCGCTCATGCTGAGCGACCTCTGTGTGCGATTTCCGGAACCGAAATCCGCGACACACACCAATCAGCGCCCTCTATCGGCGGTTTTTGAGAACAAACGCCCTCAATCGGCAGTTTTCGGAAACTTAATCCGCGACACACACCACACGTGTGACAAAAGCTGGCTGGTACAGCTACCGCAGACGCGAACCGAAAGCCGATACATGCACCGCACACACACTGTTATTTGTTCACAGATAACTCACGCAATTTACCGCAAAGTGTTTTATTGCCTTGTTTACGACTTTGGCACAGGCTGCTTATCAGCAACAACCGTAAGAAAGGCGAGGCTTCTGTGGCCGCGACACACAAAAACTCGAGACTCGCGTGGGGAATCAAAACAAAAGTGACGAAGTCGGCGACGAATTATTTTTGATTTTCGGGAGCGATCGAAAATCACGTCCGTCGTTAATCCATTCATGCGCGTCACTGAGTAGATAGGGACAGAACTAATCTGATCGCTCAGGTTTTATTTAACGTGGCATTTTCCAAAGAGGTAGGATTACAACCACGGTGCCCTGGAGCACCAGGAGGATTTTGTCAGTTTTGGCCTAGCCCGGGACTGATAGCCCACTCCCCCGCGAGGGATCCAGCAGACACCGCTTCCGTTCTGCAAACGCTGCGCCAGCAAACTCATCCAGCAGCCTCATCCTCTCCTGTGTTTCTGCCACTCCAGACACAATCCAGACGCCATTCTCGTGCCGTATTCCCAGTCCATCGAGGTCTCGCCATTGTGCATACAAGGGGCAAACACATAGCACGTGCTGCCAGTCCTCAAGATCCGCACCGCATGGACATGCAGGTGTTTCACTCAGGTGCCTTGCATGCAAAAATGCGTTCAGCGATCCATGGCCAGTCAGCAAGAAACCGGCGCGTAGCGTAAAGCCAAAATTACGCTCGCTGAAGACGAAGCTTACATCGGAAAGAAATTGGTGGGTCACTCGTCCGTGATCGGCACCATCATCCCATCTGCGCTGCCACTCGCGCTGTAAGTCTTCGTCCAGCCGCGCCGTCCTTTGCATCCAGTTAAGACTTGTCAGGTCTTCACCGTACAGCCAATCGCCATCCTCCAACGGGTAGTCGCGCTTCAATTTGACCTTAATAGCCAGTCGCGTGGCCATCAGATCAAAGGGGGGACTCCTGCAAGCACCTGCAGTTCCACAGTGGACACTGTTCGGCATACCGGTAGGCATCCAAGCAGGACGAGCCTCTGGCATCGGGTGATCTGCCTCCTGGCAACGACTTGCACAAGGCACCATGAGTCCGGCAATTATGGTCCGCTTGTCGCGAGGACTGACACCCCAGTCGACCAGCAGTACGCGTGCTAAAGCGCCAACGACTCCGGCCAGCTTATCACGTAGGTACGTGAAGGGAGAAAACTCAACCGCTCGCCGGCCGTGATGCCAAGGTACCGGTATTTGTCAGCATATGGTATGTTTGCTCCAGCAAACCGTACCAATGGCCGCCATTCGGTGATAAAATACCTTTCAGCAGCATGACAGCCGTCTTGCTGGTAGAAACGGATACACCGACTTCTACTCCCCACGCTCCTACGATGGACATCAAATGCGCTCCTTTCCTCTCCAGTTCAGCTCGGGAATTTCCCTCGGTGAAAAGCAGCAAGTCGTCTGCATACGCGCTGAATACACAGTGTGTTTTCAGACGCTGGAGAAGTGTGTTCATCACGAGATTCCAAATAAATGGACCACTGATGGACCCCTGTGGGCAACCTCTTGTCACCGGAACAGTGACTTCTCCATACCTGCTGACGATACTTGCGCTCCTGCCAGAGAAGAAGCTTCTCCACAAGCTGGCTTCTCGGCAGCCGGAGTCGATCAGCTTGCGCATAGCGGCACTCCACTCCACGTGGTCGAAGGCACCCTTGAAGTCCACGAAGATTCCGAGCACATATTGGGCCGGGCTGGCGGCAACAGTGCTCACGACGTGTCTCCAAACATCCTCCACGTCCTTCATTGAATCCAAATTGCCATCTGCAGCCATCCTGAAGAACCTCCTTCATCCGATTCACCATGATCCCCTCAAGCACCTTGCCGAAAACTGGCAGCAGACAGATGCCACGATAAGAGGCAGGATCGCTCCTGTCCTTATCAGGCCCCTTGAGCAGTGCCACTACTCGCGGGCGCTTCCACTCGGTGGGGAAGTATCCTTGGTCTACGCAGCGGGAATACAACGCTGTCAGGTGCTGAGGGATGGCCCTCCACAATGCCTTGAAGATCGTACCGGTGATGCCGTCCATGCCGGGAGAGCGCCTGCTCTTCAACCTGGCGACACAAGCATCCACCTCGAATTCTTCGAGGGCTGGAGGAGCCTCGTTCGGAATGGCGATGAGCGCATTCGACTCCGCAACTGGGAAAAAGTTACGGAGGAGCACACCCGCGCAGTCGTGCCATGTTACGACCAGCTCACCATTCCAACGAAGACTTCCTATCTCGGTAGACTTCTTTCGTCCCCGGCATATTCTGTATACGGGCCCCCATGGATCATTCCGGTTGTCTCCCACGAAGCGACGCCAATTGTCCTCCTTCGCCTTCAGGATGAGCTTCTTGTACTGCCCCGAGGAAATCCTCAGTGCAGCAGCAAGTCGCCCGACCTCATCGTTGCCACTACGACGAGCATCCTGGAGCCGACGCCTCAGTCTCCTGACCTCTTGGCGCTTGGAGTTTAGTTCGGCGGTCCACCAAACCACTCTCCGTTTAGCTCTCGGCGGACTGCGTCCCAGCACTTGGTCGCACAACTGGTGTACGAGCGAGCGCACTGCAGACACTTGGTCGTCCAATGGCGTTTCCTCGAAGTCCTCAGGCAGTTCGGCTGCCAATCGTACTGCTTCCTCACCGAACAACCGCCAACGCGCATTTGAGACGTTCCAGGACGGCACAGGAGCAAAGCTCTCAACTGTGTCTGATGGGTCACGCGTCACCTCAACAGTAATAATGTTGTGGTCGCTAAGATCCCATTCGTCCACTCTCCAGTCATATGCGGCCCACATAGACGCAGCATCGTTGACGATCGTCACGTCGATATCACTTTGGGCTCTGCGATTGTCGAACGTGTACACCTCGCTGGCCTCGTTTAGCACACTGGCTCGGCGTCTGAGTAACCACTCGGACAGCAGCTCACCCCGGTTGTAGTTCTCATGTCTCCGAGCATGCTCGGAGAGCTTACTGAACCACATTTGGGATACTGCGTTCGCGTCAAGGCCAAAGATGACGGGAGTGCGGCTGCCTAACAGCAGCACCGCATCTAAGTACTCGAGGTACGGCTCCAGTTCGGTGTTGAATTGCCAGTATATGGAGCTCAGGAAGATGGAGCCAAATCTTCCAGTGACGCTCACGCAGCACGTGGCCAGCAGCAGCAGCATACTCCTTCCACCACCACCAACAGCAGCAGCAGCGCCAACTCAGTTCCTGATATTAACAGACGCCGCAGCAGCAGCAACAACAACAATATACAGATGAGGCAGGAAAAAGCCCATCCAACTCAATAGCAGCAACAGCTACAAAGAAATCATCAGTCTGCACCTTGGAGCAGGCCAACAATTCAACAGAATGACCACCACCACCACCACCAACAACATTTGGCTCATCGTGGGGGTCATCAAACTGCTGGGCAGCAGCGCAAGCAGCAGCAACAGCAGAACAATCAACAGCCTACGCCTCGAAGTAGGCCAACTAACCCACAGAATGATCACCAACATTCGCAGCTTCCAGCTCATCGAGGTGATCATCAAATTGCTATTGCGGGACAAGGCTCTACTCCCAGAGATGTCCGGAAACAACAACAACAACAACAACATACTGTACAACAGCAACAATCATTATCTACTAATGTTGCCACTGTCAACTCTACACCAGATTGGCTCCCTAAATTTACAGATCTTGTCCAGAGAACGCTTTGCGGCCTGGAGGAGACCCAGAGACGCCAACAAGAATTATCCCAAGCTTCTGCAAGTCCCGGCGCCAGCAGACAGTCCTCTCCCCCAGATTGGCTGCAACATCTTGTCGCGCCCATTGCTCAAATGCAAAAGGACATATCCATTTTGACCCAATTGACGGTCAATAGGAGCAATTTAACAGAATTAAATAATCAAAATGGCCAGAATTCGTTATAAAAATTGCGAATCATGCTTTGGAACGCCAATGGTGTACAAGGCAAACTTCCAGAACTCGAGCGCTTCGCTCTGAGTCATCACATAGACATCATACTATTAAGCGAGACCAATTTATGGCAAAATGAAATAGTACGTATTTGGGGATATACGTCATACTGCGCAAATATACCTGACGATGTCCGCCGCAGAAATGGGGTTGCCATTCTGCTCAGAACCCGGTCAGTAATATTATCACAGACACATTTCAAATGTGCTCCACACGTATTGACACCACGATTGGCACCATTAAATTTATTGCCCACCTCGCCACAAATGGAGGAGAGAAGACGCCGCTGCAATTTTCAATGACACCGGCAATAAATTCCTCATCGCTGGTGATTGGAATGCGAAACACCGATTATGGGGCAGCAAATACACCAATACGAGAGGAAGCCTCCTGTACAACCATTTGAATGCACAGAAATACGAGGTTATCGCCACCGGCAGACCCACCAGATACCCTTTCAGGGCGGGCAACTCACCAAGCGGCATCTATGGTGGCCTATCACAGTGGAAGATTAATATTGACAGTAAAATTCAACTGTCATCCGATCATATCCCATTAATTATCACCATTGATTTTACTGCCACCACATTTCCCGCAGTGGAACGACTCATTGACAAAACCAGCAACTTGGAAAAGTTCAAAAAATCTCTAAATAATAAAATATTCCCCGAGGTCGAAATACGCTCCCCACAGGATATTGACGATATGCTTGAGATTCTAACACAGAAAATTCTATCTTCGGCCACGGAGGCCAAAACATCATCAGCACCAAATGCCCAAAACTCTGGAAATAGAGGAGGAGGAGGCGGTCAATTTGTGTCATTATGCCCGGAAGGGAGAGAACTTTTTCGAAAAAGTCATCGCATGAGAAAGATATTTATACGCACGCAATTAGGCACGGATAAGGCCAATTGGAGGAGAGTCTGTACCGCGCTAAATAAATGCTTAGCAGCGGAAAAGGCCAAACGTATGGATCATGTTCTCGCAAATACAGGCAATAATCTCGGTCTGTGGAAACTCACAAACAGGATAAAACGCCAACCACCAAGACAACTGCCACTTTTGAAATCAGATGGCACCTGGTGTGTAAATTTACAAGAGCAAGCCGAGGAATTTGCCACTCACCTCAGAGAACGCTTTTCCAAACACAATCTTGCGAAAAGGTCCGATATTGACAAATTGCTCAATATTTTCAGAGCTCCATTCACCCCATGCGAGCCAATTGCGCCCTTCACAGCGCAAGAAATACAGAACACCATCAAAGCGTCCATCAACAAAAAGGCCCCAGGGCATGACAAGATCTGTAACAGAATCTGGAAAAATGTCGGCGACAACTGTATCCAGCTCCTTGAGAAGATCTTCAATGCCACCCTGGAGCTACATTATTTTCCCAGATCTTGGCGTCACTCCATTGTCACTATGATCCCAAAACCAGGAGTCTCGGGCATAGAGGAATATCTACCAAAATCATTTAGGCCCATCAGCCTAACACCAACAATTTCCAAAATCTGGGAACGAATGCTCTGTGTGCGTATTGTGGACCAGCTGGAGGAGAGAAAAATAATTCCCGGTCATCAGTTTGGTTTCCGTGAGGGACACAGTACCACCGAACAATTACACAGAGTCACCGATTTTATTTGCACATCGTATGACCAATTTGAATACTGTCACGCTGTATTCATCGACAATGAGCAGGCGTTTGACCGAACATGGATTAAAGGCCTATTGGCCAAAATTAAAACCAGCCTAGATGCCTCATATTTCAACATACTAAGCTCCTATCTCACCGAACGCACCTTTCAGGTGCGCTGCAAGGATCGCGTCTCTCAAACACATAATGCCACAGCCGGAGTCCCACAAGGAAGTGTGTTGGCACCAATTTTGTATACCCTGTTTACCGCCGATATACCTGATCCTGATGAAGGCATAAATTATGGCAGCGGCAACAACAACAACAACAGAGCCACAGGCAGCGTTCATGCTGTGGCCAGCATTAGCAGCAGTGTCACCCACATCAGCTACAACAGCAGCACTAATGACAGTAGCAGCAACAACAACTACAACAAAGTCAAACCTCTCAGCAGGACATTATTGGCTTCATATGCTTCATATGCAAATCAACAGATTGCCGCCCGAGAGCTGCAACATTATTTATGTAAATTCGAATCGTGGGCCCGAAGGAACAACATAAAAATCAACAGCAAGAAAAGTCAACATGTGTGCTTCACCTATCGCATGGAAATACCTATTCGTATAAAGATATGTGGCACATATCTGGCACCCAGTAAGTCGGTCAAATATTTGGGTATGCACCTCGACTCCAAATTAACTTTCCGAACACACGTCAAAAACATCATCGCCGGATGCACTATCAGGCGTAGACAACTATTCTGGCTCCTAAAACCATCCAGCCCACTTCCCTTGAGAGCCAAACGGACAATTTACAACTGTATAATTGCCCCCATCTGGAAATATGGCCTACCCATATGGAGCGTGTGCAGAAATGTACATCGCAAGGCCCTACAAATTTTCCAAAACATCACTCTGCGCATCATTACCGGCTGCCCTTGCTATGTCCGAAATTCTACAATCCATCACGATCTCCAGCTGGACTCGGTGGCGGAAATTATAGACAAGACGGCCATTAGACACAACGAACGTCTGGAGAGGCACATTAATAGGCTGGCACGCAATTTGGGCAACCCAGCCTCTAGCCAAAGAAGACTTCGACGAACCACATTAGGCACCGTCCTAACCAGAGCTTACACCCGTGTAGCCAAATACGCCAGCAGGAGGCGCAGACGCAACAACAACTGACACAGAATTGGAGTGACAGCCAATCAACACATGAATAAATAAATAAATTTAATTAAATTTAAATTTATTTTGTGAAAATATTCACAATAATTCACCTGCTCACCACTGATCTGTCACCCACACACGAGTTACAAATCACGAGTACTTGCGAGTACTACCAGTTACACGAAAGTGCCATCTCTCATTTCTGAGAAACATAAACAAATAATTTTTGGCAATTTGTGACCCAAATTCAAATGGGATAACAATTGGCCCAAAGAACAGACACCAGCGATGCACAAATCCATGCCAGATGACGGCAATGACTGCGGCGAGGGAGATGATGACGACTTGCAGCCACAAAATCCCATGGGATTGACCAAACAATTGGCCACACTCCCGCCCACAAACAGCTGATGACAAAAACATACAGTTACACATACACAGACCAATTTTAATAATTGGCCAAACCTCAGAATTTTAAAACATATATTAATTCTGTTTATTTGCAGAGGGACCTACTTACACATCCCTCTGAAAATTTCTACACTGTGGCCCTATGGATGCCCCTGCCAAACAACAACCTACAACAATAACAACTGGATTTTTGGAGGACGACTCATTCGACAAATGTTACATACATAGTCGCACCATAAAATACCATTGTTTGTAAACAAATCACAATTGTATACACGTCCAGAGCCATCGTCCAGCGTCCACGCCCGATTTTTCCTTGAATCGGTGAATCTGACCAAAGATGGCTACCTGTGAAGCAGCGTAGGATGCAGCCACACCCCTCGGATAATATACAATCACTTCTCCTGGTGCTGGAGGGACACCACAACCATCACTGAGCCAAATCCGTCAAAAATTGTGCAAATACGGACGATTTTTGAAATTGGCCATTTTTGGCCATTTTTGGAAAATTCGACCAATCACCTCAGGATGCAGCCACACCCCCAGAATGTTATGTAAACATCTCCCTTGGTGCTGGAGGACCACCACCAAGAACACCGAGCCCAATCCGACAGAAATTGTACAAATAAACACAATTCATAAATTGGCCATTTTTGGCCATTTTGGATAATTTTGTCAAACACCTCAGGATGCACCCACACCTCCCGGATATTGTGCAAACAATTCTTCTGGAGCTGGAGAATCATCACCAACATCACCGAGCCAAATCCGTCAAAAATTGTTCAAATGCGAACGATTTTTGAAATTGGCCATTTTTGGCCATTTTGGAAAATTTCGCCAAACACCTCAGGATGCACCCACACCTTCCGGATGTTGTGCAAACAATTCTTCTGGAGCTGGAGAATCATCACCACCATCACCGAGCCAAATCCGACAGAAATTGTTCAAATGCGAACGATTTTTGAAATTGGCCATTTTTGGCCATTTTGGAAAATTTCGTCAAACACCTCAGGATGCACCCACACCTTCCGGATATTGTGCAAACAATTCTTCTGGAGCTGGAGAATCATCCCCACCATCACCGAGCCAAATCCGACAGAAATTGTTCAAATGCTGACGATTTTTGAAATTGGCCATTTTTGGCCATTTTTGGAAAATTCGACCAATCACCTCAGGATGCAGCCACACCCCCAGAATGTTGTGTAAACATCTCCCTTGGTGCTGGAGGACCACCACCAAGAACACCGAGCCCAATCCGACAGAAATTGTGCAAATAAACACAATTCACAAATTGGCCATTTTTGGCCATTTTTGGTCAAACTTCTCCGGATGCAGCCACACCATATAAATGTCGAGCAAATACATCCCCTGGTGCTGGAGGACCATCACCAACAACACTGAGCCAAATCCGACTGAAATTATGGAAATGCAAATAATTCTCAAATTGGTCATTTTGGCCAATTGGCCAAATTTGGACAAATGGATGAAGCCTTGGAAATCACCAATTGGATAATTTGAGTGTCTGAATGCCAGCAGTCACCTGCTCATCAATGTCACATTACCCGCCCATCACTAATTCCAAAGTCACGATGTCACGGAATCACGGGTACTTGGCGACACTGCCGATCACGGCCACCACTGACTACATGACAAAGATCGTTACACCAAAGTCCATCACTTGTTTGGCCTCATTCTATTTTTGCAAATTGAACTGGCAAGACCAAATCGGAAGATTATTCACCTGTTTTTTGAGCAAAATAATTATACCAGAACTCCAACATGAGTCTTTCCCCACCCTGGGACCACTCGACGCCTACTGATGGCACTGGCGACGGCGGCGACGGCGACTTTGGTAACAACAACAACAACAGCCACATTGGCGGCCCAGCCACACTCCTCGCGCCCCCCGCCCCACCACCACCATCAGCAGCTACATACAAACGGCCGTTTTTATGGCCAACAACAACAACAACCGGCACACTCGCACACACCTGTGCCCAAAACCAGCAGACGACGATGACATGAACAATTCCGTCTCTCGCCACCAGAAGGATCACAGACCTGTTGTTCCTCCATCTGTTGGGAATAAACAGAAGCCATCCTTTGGCTCAATCACTGACGATTCCCCATCTGATGCTGGCCCCAGTATTTAATCCGTCACTCACAGCAGTAACTGCGGGCAGAAAATCAAAATTAATAAACACACAGAGTCTGCATTTTGCGACCAAAGCCCATGGACCGACACCAGCACCAGTGGCGGCGACGACGATGATGATTTTGACAACGATCCGACATTTGAGCCGGAAGAATTTCTAAACGAAATGAAATGTTTGTCCGTATCAGACTCTGAATATGAGCCAACATCATCGCCGCCCAGCGTCCACGCCAAAAATCGTAATAATCTCGAGATGCCAATGACCACTCGTGGCGCAGCAAAGGAGGCAACCAATGCCCAGGGTTCTGCTGCCGGCCCACGTAAAAGTTTCTTTGACACCATAATGGCAAGAATGCGCGATTTGGCCAAATCGCCAACATTAAAATATACAGATTCTAACGATAAAAGTAGAACTAAAACTCAAGCAGAACGGCAACAGCGACCACTCGCCACACCTGCTATAGAAGGACGCCCACGACGTGCAGCACTGCCCGATAATAATATTGAGGACAATGTTCATACGTCAAAGCCACCCGCCATATGCTTAAAATTCGTGAGCAATATTGAAAAACTGAAGAGCGATTTGGTCTGTCTCGGTTTCGATAATAAGAAACTCCAAATACGCGTCTCTAAATCAAAAATCGTTTGCCTCTATGCCGCGGACCCGGATATATACCGGATGATTGTACGATACCTGACCGAGCATAAAATAGGCTTCAACTCCTATCAGATGAAGGAGGATAAGCCCTTCAAAATTTGCATATTCGGCCTTCATGCCTCCACACCTGTGGAAAGGATCAGAAGAGACCTGGACGCCTTAGGCTACGAGGCACAAAACATATACCGCCCATTTGATTTAAAAAGTGGCAAAAGATGTGATTATTCCATTGCCGAACTTGCTCGAGGTCACAACCTCAAGAAGCTCTACAGAACCACCACACTTGCTGGTCAAGATGTCAGCGTCAAAATGGCCGTTCTGCCGCCCAGAGCTGTACAATGTCACCATTGTATGGCGTATGGCCATACGCAAAAGTATTGCGGCAACCCGCCCAGATGCGCAAAATGTGTCTCGGCACACAATATCGCCGAATGTACATATAGCGCCCAATACTGCTGCCACTGCGGAAGCTCCTCGCATATGGCCACGTCGCCAATATGCCGGATATATGCCCGCCATGAGCGAAAAGCGATCGCCCGCCGGTACAAAAACTCAACCGGCCGTCTGACACCACAGAGTGGAATATTGACACCACCTCCAATATTATTACCATCAGAACAGAATGTGGACACCAATGATATTGACGACACACATCAGCAGCAGCAGCAACTGCAACAACAACAGCTACTGCCAATTGCAGAATCATCATTTGCTGAAGAAACAGAGCAGAGCCCTAATACCATAAACTCTGCCAATACAAATGAAACTGCCAATCCAGATCCCGATCCGGATGAGGACGGACCTGAATCCGCCGCCATGTCGACACCAATACCATCAGTTCGACTCCCCATGCTGGTCGAAGCGGCCGATGATATGATTAAAAACATGGCCGGCTTCACAGAGATCCACCAGGCCTATACCAAATTTACGTATCGCCGCTACCTGACTCTCTTGCCCGACGAAATAGTAGAAGTAGCCCGAGGGAAGCACCCAATCATTGCGGCTGGAGACTTTAATATATGGGCGGTAGAATGGGGATGCCCATTCACAAATAAAAGAGGACGTGCACTGCTAGTGTAACGAACCTATTGTTTGCCGGCTAACGCTCAGGGCAGTCGCGGGTCGCTCCAACAAATTTATTTTGCGGAGTTGGTGGTAAAATAAGAAGACGGTTGGGGTTCGATTTTAGTGCCGATTTATTGGCCTTAATACTAAGTTTACACTAGGCGACTTATCACTTAATTGGCTTATTCTCTAATTTTTGACTTATTTTCTACCGTTTATAGCCCGATGGGTTCACCCCGTATTAAAATTAACTCATTCTTCTTCGTTGCTCCGGCTTCCGACCGCGGCTCCGACTCCGGCTTCTTGTTTGTCCGCACAGTATGAAGATCCCAACCCCTTTTCTCGCTCTCACTCTGTCACTCTCCCACGATGTATCCTGGGTTCCGCTGGTTAGACTCCTTTCCGTTGTTTCCCTCGTTCACTCACTTGCGTTGGTCTGGCGCACTCGCTTGTATTCACGCACTGGACTGACACACGGGTTGAAAAGACTCGCACTCTGACGTTTTCTTGATTAGCCCGTCTTCTGCGCCGCGCGTCCTTTTATAGGCATAGGCCTGGCTCGGCTGCGCATTTGCATGCCGTTAGTTGCCAGGTCCCGTTGTTGCCATGCGCCGCTGGATCAGTGGAAATTTCCACAGGCCTTCTCCTCTGCCTCTGCGAGTGTGAACGCTCGCTTCTGTGTCCGCTGTCTCCTTTCCTTGTGCCACTGCAACGGTTTCTCTCCCCAGTTCGCGCTCTGCTGAGTGCTCCAACTGTACATCCGTTTCCCTCCTCTTCGCCTTGCTCCTCTGGTCCTGCTTCCAATTCGCCGCATTTTGTTAACCCCTGAGTGGCCAACAGTTTTCGGCCTACGTTTAGATATTATACGTATTCATTTAATTCTAGCCTTACATAGCAAATATAAATCTAATTACAACTATAGCTTACATTTAATTACCACTATAAGTTACATTTACTAGTCTTAACAAATATCCCAACTCTTCATTGTGAGACTTTAAACTAAAGTCCTCACATCCCTCCCTTTCTTTGGTGACCCAAAAAGAATTCGGCTTCCCTTGCATTTCTGTCCGTCTGCACTGTTCGTCTGTGCCCGTTTTTCAGATTTGAACCTCTAACCGTTTCCCTTACCGTTTCCCCAAATTCCCTTGGCACATTGCCCACCCAATGATATTTCCTCCGGTGACATTTCCCTCTTTGTAGAATTTCCCTCCCATTGAAATTTCCCCTTTGTGAAATTTCCCATTTTCCCCATTCCCCTTTTCACGAGCAGTGTGACCCCCTCACGTGATCGTGGCTTTACACGCGGTGCCAACTCCCATCACTACTACCGGCACACACTTTTTCGACCATTTTTTTCCATTCATAAAAGTTGGCGTCTTCCGCGCAAAAATTTAACTTTTTGGCATTTACTGCCCTGTTTTTCCCACTGGCTTCTTCAACAGCTCTCCGGTGGTCCCGGCCTATCCCCCCAGGTAAGTAACGCTCCATTATTTTACCTCACTTCAATGTTTATTTCATTTTTTTCTTGGTTTTTTTTTTTTTAGCTCCTCCATGCCTCTCCCTACCGCTCAGCATCCACCGCTCTGCTGCTCCTCCTGAAATACCCGGATGCCCATCCGGCTAAATTTTAGACGGTACCGACCCGTGGTGCCGTTTAAGATGTGGGCCCGTCGTCGAGTGCCCAAGTCCGCCAGCCCTCGCCGTTGCAGCGCTGCTCGCACCTCCAGCGGCCATTCTTGCGGCTCCAATAACCGCCAGCGTCCTGGTTGCCAAGGCCCAGCTGCTCGCCAACGCTGCACTGCTACTGTTGCTGCTGCCGGCCTGCCTGCTCGTCCAGTCTTGGCCAGGCCGGTGCGGCTGGAATTTCTTCCTCCTCGCCTTCTCCTCCTCCTGCCGTCAGCAACGGTGGCGGCTGCTCCGGTTTCCCAGTCGCCTCCGGACAGGACTGCTGCCGCAAAATGATAGGCCTCCACGTCGGCCTAGGCGGGGAGCTTTGCTCTTCCGACGAAGCTGCTCTTCGGACGGCCGTGGCGTCTGCTGCTGCTGTGATGGCGACACCTGCTGCTGCGTCTTGTGCTTAGGCCTACTTGGAGCCAGCTTGGGCGAGCTCGGCGGCAGCTCCTCAATGAGCACGTTTCCCTCCGCTCCAGCCACAACCACCGGCTCATGCCAAGTCAAAATCAGAGCCGCATGATGCTCCCAATGCGTCCCTCTAAAAATTGACCGCTTCACTCTGCTGACGATCGGCTCTTCCTCGGTGGGGTGCTTCTCCCCGGTGGATGGAGCCGCGTGATCGGGATCCTCCTCGTCTGAAATGACGATTATATCCGGATCGACGCGCTGTGGCTGGCGTCGACGTTGCCACTCATCCTCCGCCGCCCGTTCCTCTGGCCGCAAGCCCAAAGGGGACAACGGCCTTTCGCTGGCTACCGTCCCTGTGCCTGCCTCCACCGCCCCGATTGAGACAGCTGACTCGTCCGTTTCGCTTTCCTCCGTCTCCGTCGTCTCTCCTAGCGACCAAATCGGAGTCGTAGCGGTTGATGCTGTGGAGGGTACCCTTGCTCCCCGGTGAGTATTTGGCGTCCGACGCCCCGAAAATGGCAACCGCCTCCGGATACCCACACCGTTACGACGCCTTAGTCGCTCGACTAGGCTACTTCCGCGCAGCCCAACTCCCCTTCCGCTCACCTCAGCCATCTCGCTGTCCTGGCGGCTGGGATCGGCCGGCTGCCCACTCGCAACAGATTTATTTGCACTCGTACCGTACGCCATGACTTTCATTCTTTTTTGTGTCGAACGAAAATTTTGGCCATGTGCCCTTGAACTCCCCTCTGCTGCAGCGCAGTCGCCGGCACCGTTGTCTGAAGCTCAGCTCTGTAGCTCCGGATTAACGGCGCTGTCTCTGCCTGCTGTCTCTCTCGCACATATGGCCGCCCAGGCTCTCTGTCTGTCGCGTTGAAGCTGGCTATTTTCGCCGCTTATTAACCCTCGGTTGGCCACTGTGTTATTTTAACACCATTTGAGTTCTGATTTCCCTGGTTATTTTTGTTTTGTTTTTAATTTTTTTTTTTTTTAATTCTTTCTAAATACGCATTCTTGCTAGTCTACTAATGAAATATTTTAAGCCAATATATTTTCCTATAGGACTTTTTGTTAGTCTACGACTGCATTTTTTTCCCGCATATATAATCACTCCTTTTTTTTTCTCTTTTTTTTCTATATATTTTTATTGTTGCTTATAGTTTTCTACTATGGTTTCTGGGTGCTTTTTATATCTCCGATTGAATAATTATTCCCTCTCATTGCTTTGTTTTGTTTTTTTTTTTTTTTTTTCTGTTTGCTTATTTTAAATACTTTTTTATTTTTAATTTTATTTTTTTTCCCGTCGACTACGTTTGTGGATCTGTGAAAGTGAAGAATTCTTTCCTTTTTATCTATATCTATATATTTTTTCCTCGTGGTTATTTTCCTTTTTTTTCTATTTCCATTCCCCTTCATTAGTATGACTTTAAACAATAAAAAAAAATTGGGTTTTTTTCAACTGGTTTTTACATTCTCCGGTCCGTAGTGCGGTTTCAGTCCGCTGACGTGGGCTGTTTTTGTACGTCGACTGCCCGGTTCGCGTAATTTACAAATTACTGGCGAGGTAAAATCGACCACTTTAAATGGGCCTCCAAACCTCGGAGCCAGTTTTGCCGCGAAACCCTCTACCGCCTTCGATAGGTGATGCTCCTTGGCCCAGACCAAATCACCTACGGCTGGCTTCCAGGCTCGTCGTCGCAAATTATAGTGACGAGCCTGATCTTGTGCAGAGCGCTCCAGATTCCAACGCTCAAGTTCAAAGATTTCTTTTAGCTTGCCGGCCTTTTGTTCGGGATTTTGCGCTGCCTGCCCCGTACCCAATGCTGTTTCATCGTACAGTGCTTGTGGTAGTCTGGGCTCCCGTCCTTGTATTATAAATGCTGGGCTATACCCTGTGGATTCGACCACACTGGTATTGACAGCCAACATTATTTCGGGCAAAGCTTTATCCCACATCCTTTGATCCTGCCCTGCAAACTGTGAAACCATGGTCTTCACTGTTCGATTAACTCTTTCCGTGGGATTTTCCTGTGGAGTATATGGGGCTGTGTACTGGTGACGCACTCCCAAATTTTCGACAAATTTTGTAAATATTTTGCTCGTGAATTGGGCACCATTATCTGTGATCAGCATTTTTGGTACTCCAAACCGGGCTAATATTCTTTCTCGAAAAGCTTTTTGCAAAGCCATGGCTGTAGCTTTTCGTAACGCTACCAACTCTGTCCATTTTGAAAATCTATCCATCATTACTAGTAGCATGGTGTTACCATGCTTTGACCTTGGCAATGGACCCACAAAATCGGCACAGATAGTTGCCCAAGGCTCCTCTGGGATTTGTGTCAGCATTTTTCCTGCTGCTTGCAGTTGGCTGGATTTGTATTTTTGGCAAATTTCACATTTGCGTACATATCCTCTAACATACCTATGCAGCCCCGGCCAATAATACCTTGCTGCGACTCGAGCAATCGTTTTCCGGCTTCCCGTATGCCCAGCTGTGGTTTCATCGTGGTTTTCCTTTAATACTCTATTTCGCTGGCTTAATGGTACGCACAGCTTCCACGCCACCACATCCTCATGCCCGGCTCGATGAGGGATATGCCTATACACATTATTTCCCTCGATCATGTAGTCTGGAAATTTTTGTGGGTTTGTTTTTACGTTTTCGCTCAGCTGTTGAATCCAAGTATCGCCTCCGTTTGGATGGCCTTGCGATTCTTGAGCCACAGAAAGTTGTCGGCATGTTTCCTCCCGCATTGGTTGGCGAGACAGTGCGTCCGCCACCACATTTAATTGACCTTTTCGATATTTTACTTCAAAGTCGTATTGTTGAAGTTCCAACGCCCACCTTGCTATTCGTCCGGCTGGACTTTCAATGCTATTCAACCATTTCAAAGACATGTGGTCAGTAACGACCGTAAAATGGTACCCTTCCAAATATGATCTAAGTTTTCTTATGGCCCACACTATCGCCAAGCATTCCTTTTCAGTAGCTGAATAATTTCTCTCAGCTCCGTTCAAGGTGCGGCTGGCGTATGAAATAATCCGTTCACCTTTCTCACCTATTTGCGTGAGAATGGCCCCTACTCCATAATCGCTGGCATCCGTTTGCAAAATGAAAGGTCGTTCGAAATCGGGACAAGCGAGAACTGGATCAGATGTGAGTTTTTCTTTCACTTTTTCGAATGCCAGTTGTCTTTCTGGTGTCCAATCCCACTTCGTGCCCTTTTTCAGTAGTGCACTTAGCGGATGGACCAGTGTCGCAAAACCTGGTACGAAACGTCTATACCACGACGCCACTCCCATGTATTGCCGCAGTTCCTTGACGTTTGTTGGCGGTTTTAGCTCAGCTATTGCCGCAACCTTGTCGGGATTGTAATGTCCCGGTGTACACTCCTTAAAGGTTCACCTGCTATCGAGGCAACGCCATCGAGTGGGTAGTGGAAGTAGGGGTTTGTGCACTATGCATCGCTCTATGCTTGCTCGTCGGAGGTCGGGGTTCTTTCCTTTTTCCTACATACCCAATGCACATTGACATAATAAAATAAAGTGCACGTAACGGAAACTACTCAAATAGGTTAGATATAAAAATAAAAAAAAAAGGAACACAAAGTTATGATCATATAGACCCGACACGGTATTGAGAATTCGCGAAGACGACTTAGCATTAGTTCTTCTTAGAGTATGAACCAGTTGTTGTTGTTCATACGCTCTTCTCCACCCACCCTACCATGGCAATTCGCGGAGATGATTTATAAATTGCCCCTATTTCAATGTTAGAAGAACTAAATTACTCGATTTTGTCTAGGCATGTTGGTTATGACAGATATAAATTTATTAACAAATCATTATGTATTCATTACCTCAGAAAGCATTTCAAATATAGGTATATAAAAAGTATGGCATAGTTGCGAAAGAAAATAACTTGCTTAGCTCCAGGCTTTTCACTTAATCTAATGAGTTGAGATATGAGTAGCTATATTCGCTTAATGGGTTTTAATCTGTATACTTTACTTTGTTCAATTCAATTATTTTTTTTTTTTCTATTCAGTTTCGTTTTCTTACAAATTTAACTCACATCCATCCATCGCTGCACGATCGTAGGGCCCTTCGACGTAGCTGCTTTTATGCTGTGATTAAAGGAAATTAATATTTTGACAACAAAACCCTAACTTAAACGAAAGTTGAGTAGCTGCTGATATTTCATAAAATTAACTTTAGGATTATTAAGAGAAAGATTAATGATTACTTCGACTAATTTTTAGTTGACCATTTGGTTTTAAAATTAAAGTTGGTTCATATTCACGAAAAGGAAACTGTTTTACAAAATGTTCAATGAACTTATTTTAACGCTAGAGATAGTAATTAATTCTAAATAAGATTGAGCAGAAATTATTCGCAAAAGTGAAATTCTCAAAAAGGTAATCGAGAATAACAAGTACGATTTGAAATTATTTGAGAAGCCCTCGGTAGAAAATTCACGCAATCTGGCAACTCCACGCTCGCTGAACGCTAGCTAAATCTAATATGACTTGTAATATACAGCTACTTAGCGGTCGGTGTGAAGGTGTGTGTATTCCAAACGAGAGGCGTCTGTTTGTACGATGCATATGCGACGCGTGTCTCTGGAACTAAACGCACGTTCCTGGTAAATACGCCAACATAACCGCAATCTCCTTTCTCTGCTGAGTGCACTGTCTTTATCGACTTGGTAACAATAATCCAAAGGAGAACGATATCGGGATAAAATTCTTTGCCGGCGAGTGTTTTAGTAAATAGAGCTCGCTTAGCCAGGCAGCGAAGTTGTTGAGGGTGTTTGTATGTAAGGAAATGGACCTCAGCAACAGCACCTATGTACAAGTGTACACATGCCTGTGTTAGAAGCGCGGACGCGCAAGGTGGGGTGCTGCGCTGGCCACTTGCCCAAGGAGTAAACGTTTTCCCTAAGAAAAGAATTGATTAAGCACCTGCCGGAACTTTTATAAACCCATAAAATATCACCTTTCTGCCGGAAGATTTTCTGCAAACTTTTAAAGCCGTATGTACGCCAGTACATACAGATAATTATGGAGAATATTCCACGAGGATGCTAGACTTATGTGTCTTTATTTTAGGCCGTATTTCGCACTTGCAAATTGTTTTAAGTTTCTTTTCTTATATTGTAAACCACTTTTGGATAAAAATTTAAGTGACGGTGCAATGCACGTCAGTCACATTCAAAGGCAAAAAAAGAAAAGAACATCGTGGTCGCAATGCAGAGCACGCGTACCGAAATCGAAAAGCCAGGGGAGCTTTCAAACGGGATATTTCCAAGCGCGAACGAGCTTTGATCTATGCTGTGCTTTTAGTGATGGTTGGGCAGATAGATATGTAACTATCGGTAACCAAAATGTGAACCTTAACCCTTATTAGATTTTCTGGCCACTACAGGATCGGTTCGAATACCCTGATCCGTAACCAAATGGCCCAAGTTTTTTAGTTCTGTCTTAAAGAACTCACATTTTTCGGGATTTATTCTTAGGTTTGCTGCCTGTAGTCGCCGAAATACCTCTTTAAGGTTGGCTATGTGCTCTTCTAGCGTTTTTCCTATAACGATAATATCGTCTAAGTATGCAAACGCTTTCGGCATCATTTCTGGCCCTATAACCTTATCTAACGCTCTTTGAAACGTTGCTGGAGCCGAAGTTAGACCAAACGGCATAACACGCCATTGAAATAGTCCTTTGCCCGGCACTGTAAATGCCGTTAAGGCTCGGCTTTCTACCTCCATTGGGATTTGCAAATAGCCATCCTTTAAATCCAAGCTGCTAATAAATCTAGCCTCCCGTAACTGATCCAAGATGTGGTTTATTCTTGGCAAGGGGTAAGCGTCCTTGATCGTTTTTTCATTCATGTCCCTAAAATCCATACACAGTCTCCATTTCCCTGTTTTCTTCTTCACCATCACTATTGGGGCACTATGTGGGCTTGTTGATGGCTCTATACAGCCCTTTGCCAACAACTCATCAACTTGTGCATTAATTTCGGATTGCATTTTCGGATTTTTCGGAAAATATCTTTGCTTTACTGGTTTGTCGTCCTTTACTACGATGCGGTGTTCTGCCACCGTTGATGTTCCCGACATACCCTCAAAAACTGCTAACTCCTTTTTTAAAAATTCCTCAATTTTTTCCGTGTCCTTTTCCGCACTGGATTTTGCCCCTGTACTCGCTATATACATTTCGGCTTCTATTACGACTGTTAACTTCTCTTCCAGCCAGCCATTTCTCCTTCCCCGTTTTGGTATTTTAGAACGTGTCCTCCACACGCCAGTTCCACCCCCATTCCAACTAAAAAATCCCATCCCAATACCAGTGCGTCAATGATTCCTGGCATTATTAACAAAGATATCTTTTTCTCTTGGTTTCCAAATGCTAAATCCACCTTTAGTGATTTAACGATATCGCTTCTTCTTCCATCTGCTAGCTTTACTTGTTTCCTAGTTTCCACCACTTTACCCGCCTTTCCCAATGCTTCCGCTAACGACTGGCTGATGAAGCATGTCGTAGCCCCTGTATCCACTACAGCCTTGATCTCGTGTGCTCCTATTTTCACTGTTGCCGTCAACTGCTCTCCCTCATCCTGAAATCGACCGATTAAATCTGAGGGGCTGTTTGAGTCGACGCCCTCTCGTCCCTCATTTGCAGGGGTCGTCGCTCGTTTCCCGAGGTTCTACAACAATTAAAGCTACGCACTCCTATTTTCCCGCACTGCCAACAATATTTGTTGGTTTCGACACTCTCTTGACCAGTGTCCTTGCTGTCCGCAACGTCGGCAGGCTTGGGCGGGGTTCGGCACGAAAGGGATTGCACTATTTAAATTCCTTGGCGCCGGTTGTGGTTCCGCCTGGCTTCCTTCCATACAACGCCGGCATGCTTCCACTCTCCCAGGCTGCAAATTTGTGCCACTATTGTGCCTCCCTGGTCTGTTTTCCTCCCAAAACCTCTTCTTATCGTTTTCCAACGCCTCGAAATCGTCCGCTAACCCCATTAATGCATCCAATGTGGAGCAATCATATGGTCGGACAAACATTCTGAGTGCTGGTGTGCTATTATCATAAATTCTTTTGAGCTGTGTCGCTTGTGACCATTTTAACGGACGCATTAAGGTTTGCATCTCCACCATATAAACCTTAAAAGTTTCCCCTAACCTTTGTTTTCTCATATGTGCCTCTTGTTCCAATTTTTGGAAATAGTCTCGTGGCAGAAAATACCCTTCAAAACTCTCCACGAATGCCTTCCACGTGGACCACTTCTTATTATTTGCTACAAACCAGTTTAATGCCATTCCTTTTAATAGTTCTGGCATTGTTCTAGGTAACGTGTCTAGGTCAAGCCCGTATGTGTTTGCCGACCATTCTACTCTTTCCAAAAAATCAAATGGTTTCCCTTTACCGTCGAAGCTCAATCCCCATTCGCGCACCTGTTTTGCCACTTTTGGGTAATCTATGGTTGTCACCTGTGGTCGCCCCTCTGGTGTTGCACTGGTTTGTGTTATTGTTGGAATTCCTTGTTCGCGTGACTGGCCGTGCAAGGAGGCTCTGCGCAATTGAAAACTCCTCCAGGTTTATTCCTCCCACTGCACCCAGTAGTTGGTGCTTTGGCGAATTCCTGCTGTGCCTTCGGGCCCATTCCTCGATTTGAGGTCCTAATATGGGATCGGATTCCATTTTCTGAATCCAATCCCCGAAAACTTTCCTCATTTCCTCCACTGTTCCCTCCATTTTTAATGCCTGATTCTTGTCCATATCTGACAAGTTCCTCTTTTTTGAGGTTGTAAACCCATGACCGTACCATTTTGTTTCTTTTGTACCTTTTTTTTTTTTTTAATCTATACCCTCTTTCCAACCTTTCGTCACTATTTCTACCACCAAAACCACGTTGGGCGCCAGTTGTAACGAACCTATTGATTGCCGGCTCACGCTCAGGGCAGTCGCGGGTCGCTCCAACAAATTTATTTTGCGGAGTTGGTGGTAAAATAAGAAGACGGTTGGGGTTCGATTTTAGTGCCGATTTATTGGCCTTAATACTAAGTTTACACTAGGCGACTTATCACTTAATTTTTGACTTATTTTCTACCGTTTATGGCTCGATGGGTTCACCCCGGATTAAAATTAACTCCTCCTTCTTCGTTGCTCCGGCTTCCGACCGCGCAGGCCTCACGATTCGCCTGGACACGCTTGCTATTCGCAAAACTCGCCGGCTCTCGTTTCACCGCTCTGCTCTGGGTCTGTTGGCCAAGGGTTTTCCTGACAGGAGGCGGAGATGGCTACCTATCTCTGGCACACGATTCGTCCGGACACGCTTGCAAATTTCACGGGTTGAAAAGACTCGCACTCTGACGTTTTCTTGATTAGCCCGTCTTCTGCGCCGCGCGTCCTTTTATAGGCATAGGCCTGGCTCGGCTGCGCATTTGCATGCCGTTAGTTGCCAGGTCCCGTTGTTGCCATGCGCCGCTGGATCAGTGGAAATTTCCACAGGCCTTCTCCTCTGCCTCTGCGAGTGCGAGTGTGAACGCTCGCTTCTGTGTCCGCTGTCTCCTTTCCTTGTGCCACTGCAACGGTTTCTCTCCCCAGTTCGCGCTCTGCTGAGTGCTCCAACTGTACATCCGTTTCCCTCCTCTTCGCCTTGCTCCTCTGGTCCTGCTTCCAATTCGCCGCATTTTGTTAACCCCTGAGTGGCCAACAGTTTTCGGCCTACGTTTAGATATTATACGTATTCATTTAATTCTAGCCTTACATAGCAAATATAAATCTAATTACAACTATAGCTTACATTTAATTACAAATATACTTTACTTACATTTAATTACCACTATAAGTTACATTTACTAGTCTTAACAAATATCCCAACTCTTCATTGTGAGACTTTAAACTAAAGTCCTCACACTAGAGTCCATAGCTTCCCTAGATGTGTTACTGCTAAACGATAGAAGGGATAACACCTTTAATAGAGCGAACACGGGGTCCAAGATCGACCTGACTTACATAAGCGGAAGTCTAGCTGCGTCTTCTAGCTGGAAAGTTAGCGAGGTAATCACGCTGAGCGATCACCAAGCGATAATCACTGAAGTGAAACTAGCAAGCCAAGCCGTCAGAACCCTCACGAGGGGCGGATACAAACAGGAAACGTTAGATCAAGAGTCTTGCTTACTCTTTCTGGAGGAACTAAGCAACGCGCGGCTTACCACAGCGGAACATCTGACAGAAGTCTTGGTACGAGCATGTGATGCGTCAATGCAAAGAAGAAAGCCCGGGTACGGAAACAGAAGAGCAGCCTACTGGTGGTCCGAAGAAATCGCAAGTATCAGAAGAAACTGCCTAAGAGCTAGAAGACTGGCACAGCGATCCAGAGGCACAGACTCGTTTATAGAAAAAGAAGCGCTTCACAAAACTGTACGCCAGCAGCTTAAAAAGACAATAGAGAATAGCAAAATACGTTGCTTTAGGCAACTAATTGAAGAAATAGACGGCAACCCTTGGGGATCAGCCTATAAACTTGTCATGAAGAAGATGAAGATGTTCCATGCCTACATGTCCCATACTAGTCAAAAGAATTGTTGAACAGCTGTTCCCAGACCAAACGACGAATATTTGGCAAAGCGAACTCCAGTCTCAAGACAGCACCGTTTTGGCCATTACCGAAGAAGAGCTCCATGAGGCAGCAAAATCAATAAAAAACGAAACGTCCCCGGGACCAGATGGCATCCCAAACAAGGTACTCAAAATGGCTATTCGGAAACATACCACTGTAGTCAGTCAGCTTTATACGAATTGCTTGGAAGAAGGAAATTTCCCTGATCAGTGGAAAAAACAGCGACTGGTTCTTCTACCCAAGCCAGGTAAGAAGCCTGGCGACCCGACAGCGTACAGGCCGCTGTGCATGCTGGATACGGCCGGGAAATTACTGGAAAGGCTGATCGCTAATAGGCTCGAGGCGGCAATTGAAAGTAGTGGAGGACTGGCAGCCAGACAGTACGGATTCCGAAAGGCTAGATCAACTATTAGTGCCATTCAGCATGTCGCATCAATTGCTGAGAAAGCCATTGAGGGCACAAGATGGCACCGAGGGACGAAAAAGTACTGCCTAGTAGTAACGCTAGACGTACAAAACGCCTTCAATTCGGTAAAATGGCCGAACATCGTAGGAGCACTTCGCCGCTTCAATGTACCCAGCTATTTATTGGAAATCACTAAAAGCTACTTTTCCAACAGAGTGCTGGAGTATGATACAGAGTCCGGACCAAAGCAGAAGCAGATCACAGGAGAAGTCCCAAAAGGATCGGTACTTGGCCCACTACTGTGGAATGTGGCCTACGACGATGTCCTTCGAATTCAGCTGCCAAATGGATGCACCTCTGTAGGATTTGCAGACGATGTAGCACTGATAGTGGTGGCGAAGCATATAAGCGAAGTCCAACGAGCAGCTAACGATGCTATTTGTATATTATATGAGTGGATGACCCAAAATGGACTCCAACTCGCTGAACACAAGACGGAAGCCGTACTCATTAGTAGCAGGAAGGCAGTCGAAGCTACCAGCATAGTGGTAGGAAGTGTAACAATACACTCCAGCCCATACCTCAAATACTTGGGAGTAATGATAGACAGACGGCTTACGTATAGCGCGCACACGCGTTATGCAAGCAAAAAGGCTGCTACTGCGAGCGTGGCGTTGGCGCGCATCATGGCTAACACACACGGACCCAAGCAGAGTACGCGAAGGCTTCTTGTTAGTGTGGTCACTTCGATCCTTCTTTATGCAGCACCAGTGTGGGCAGGCGCCATGACAACACAGTCCTACAGAGCAGAAGCAGAATCAGCCTACCGTCTATGCGCGCTGAGAGTGGCTTCTGCATACCGCACGGTATCACACGCGGCAGCACTTGTGGTAGCGGGCATGATTCCCATTGATCTATTGGCGAACGAGAGGAAAGTCTTGGCGGCGACTTGAGGGAATCAAAATCGGGAAGCGCAAAGATCAGCGACAATTGAGCTTTGGCAGGAAAGGTGGAATGGAAGTACAAACGGACGTTGGACGCGACGCCTTATCCCGAACATAGCCGCTTGGCTAAACAGACGACATGGACAGTTAAACTTCTACCTGACGCAACTGCTGACAGGACATGGGTGCTATGAATACTACCTTTGGAGGTTTAAGCACGAGGACGACCCAACCTGTACCGACTGTCAGGGGGTCACACAAGACGCAGAACATATATTTTTTGTCTGTCCGACATTTAATCGAGAAAGAAACGAGCTTAGCATGAGGGTGGGGAGGACACCAGCCGCTTGTAACCTGGTGAGCATCATGCTTGACTCGGAAGAGAATTGGTCTGCGGTAAGCACAATGGCCACAACAGTTTACCAAAAACTGCGTCGCGCCGATGATGAGCGCAATTCTATACATAGGAGAGAATTCTAGGTGAGCCTAAGGGCATTCCCCCCGGCGAAGTAATACCGAAAGGTAGTCCCGCCGGGAAACGGCTTAGGTGGCGGTAGTTTAGTGCGGTTAGAGTCCTACACTTCGAGCGCAGTCCAGCGATCGAGTTGGTTTTCGATGCTTCTATCGTCCTTAAAAAAAAAAAAAAAAAAAAAAAATACTCTGCTGCCCGAGACCGGTGATGATGGCTCCCACGCCGCCCACTGGACACGCCTAATCACAGAGCCCCTAATAAAAGCGGGCCATAGCCTCGATAAGCTGTGTAAGCTATTGAACGCCTATCACGCAGAATGTCCCGACTCGCTCTACAGCAGTGACGACGACTAGACACGGCGGCGACAGCAGCCACAACAGCAACAATAGCAACATCAATTAATACCGCCCACCACCATGCGGCTAAACCACCCAATAATGCTGACATGCCGACACCCAACCAGGTGTACGGCATCCAAACAACACCACCACATCAGCTGGAACACCAGCAAATGCCACAAACCATCATCGTTTTCTGGCCACCCAGTGCCTCCGAGCCATCACCGAAGGATGACCCTACACCCGCATCATCATTTGAACGCGCTAAAAATTGCTAGGAAATTAGCAGCTATTAGTATTTAATTTTCCAATTTTCTTAAAAACTCAGAAACTCTAATTCATAATTTAATACTTAAAAATTAGTAATAATTCAACTCAGATATTTTCTAAATTTAGAATTTTTCCATTCCATGGGAAATTGGTATTAATTTCTCCAAATTCCTAATCTCAGAAAAATTTCAAATTTTAATTTTAGAATTTTTCCACATCATAGGAAATTGCTATAAATTTTTTTTTTCCTACTTCGTAATCTCAGAAAATTTTCTAAATTTAGAATATTCCCATACCATCAGGAAATAGTATTGATTTCCTAATTTCAAAAATTTCAAAATCTCAAAAATTCAAAAATTTTAAAATTTAAACTCAGAAATTCCATGAGGAACTAGTACTAATTTTTCTAATTCTTAAACTCAGAAACTAGTATTGATTCTCATAATTCTGAAACTCAGAAATTAGTACTAATTTCTCCTAATTCTTAATCTCAGGAAATCTCTAAATTTAGAAATTTTTTCCATACCACCAGAAATTAGAAAAATTTTCCTAATTTTTCCTAATTCATATTTTCATCAGAAATTAGTAATAATTCTTCCAATTTTTCCTAATTCAAATTTCACCAGAAATTAGTATTAATTAGTATTAATTTTTCTAATTCAATTTAAACTCGGAAATTTTCAAATTCAAAATTTTAAAATTCTCAAAAACACATCATCAGAAATTAGTAACAATTTTTCCTAATTCAAAATTTAAAATCAGAAATTAGTATAAATTGTTCCTAACTCAAATTTACACAAGAAATTAGTATTAATTAGTATTAATTTTTCTAAATTCAAATCTACACCAGAAATTTTCAAATTCTAAAATTTTAAAATTCCTCCATACCACCAGAAATTAGTATAAATTGTTATCTAATTCATAATTTAACTCTGAAATTCTCAAAATCTCACATTTTAAAATTTTAGAATTTCCCATGCCACCATCAGAAATTAACGCTAATTCCCCTAATTCTTAAGTCCCAGAAATTTCCAAATTTTCAATTTTTCCCAACTTTGCAAATTCTTGTAAATTCCACATATTGTAAATCGCAATAACGTAACGTCAGAGCGCCTCGCCCTTGTTCCATTTAGCAACCAGAACTGCGGCCCACTGCGTGGGTCCGTAAAGTCACTTCTACTATTACTATAAGCTTTAGCGTTAGCATTAGCATTAGTACTAGCCGCACAACTCCCCCTTCAGGGGCGTGCAAGATGTGTATGCATCACCTGTCTGGCTCGGATTAGCAGGTCGCGAGACTTGGATCGCCGAGCCATCACTAATAAATGTATACGGCGTCTGTCCCCCCCGCGCAGGGTCGCCGGCCGCCGGGGGGAGAAAACCCGCTAGTAACCTCGAAAAAAACAAAACTCGAGACTCGCGTGGGGAATCAAAACAAAAGCGAAAGCGATGAAGTCGGCGACGAATTATTTTTGATTTTCGGGAGCGATCGAAAAACACGTCCGTCGTTAATCCATTCATGCGCGTCACTAATTTGATGGCGAGGCATTTGGCTACCTTAAGAGAGTCATAGTTACTCCCGCCGTTCAGGGACTTAACAGTGGCTTAACAGGGACTTAACAGTGACTTAACAATGACATTTCAGTCACTTAACAGTAACTTAACAGTGACTAAACAGTGACTTAACAGTGACTTAACAGTGACTTAACAGTGACTTAACAGTGACTTAACAGTGACTTTACTGTGACTTGACTGTGACTTAACAGTGGCTTAACAGTGACTTAACAGTGACTTAACAGTGACTTAACAGTGACTTAACAGTGACTTAACAGTAACTTAACAGTAACATAACAGTGACTTTACAGTTCCTTAAAGCGACTTAACAGTGACTAAACAGTGACTTTGGCGCTGCGAAACAAGGCCCCAATTAAATAAGGCCCCAAAAAAAGAATAAAACGAGAAAGGCAAGGCTAACTTCGTCCGTGCCGAAGTTTTTATACACTTGAAATCGCTTGTCTCAACGGTTAGCGACTCCGACCAAACTTCGCAGATCAGCTTAAAAACATTTAATATTACCCATGACCATGATTGAGAGCGGTAATATTGAGAAAAAACGATTTTTTCTCATTAAAATCCATTTTTCGACCGATCATTTGTATGGCAGCTACAAGAAGTAGCCATCCGATCCGGTCGGTTCCGACATATTAACAGCGTGCAGACAAAAGACGACTCTGTGCAAAATTTCAGCTCGCTAGCTTCAAAACTGAGGGACTAGTTCGCGTAGAAACAGACAGACGGACAGACGGACGGACAAAGCTTAATCGACTCAGCTCGTCACGCTGATCAAGAATATATATACTTTATGTGGTCGGAGATGATTCCTTCTATGCGTTGCAAACTTCTGGGCAAAATTATAATACACTTTTCAAGTGTATAATAAAGCCCCAAAAATTTATATGGAAAACAAAAACAACGATTTTTTTTATCAAATTTGGGGTGTTATTTCATTTTTTGGGGCTTTATTTTCTAAATAAAATTTCAAAATGAAATAGGTCCCCAAAAGAAGAAATGAAATAAGGCCCCAAAAATTAGGTTTGCGGTCTTATTTAATTTCGCGGAAATAAGACCCCAATTTTTAATATGAATTTTTTGGGGTCTTATTTCATTTCTCTTATTTTTGCTGATATATGAAAAAAAAATTCCAATAACGGTTAATTTTCTTATCTGCCTGCGTTTTCGGACTTAGTATTTGATGCATTTTTGTACAGATGTGCAAAAGTACCGTTTTAAAATAAGTTCAGTGATAAGCTTTTGAGTATGTTGATCAGTTTAGTGATTTGCATTGTGTAAAGCAGACGGATTTTTTCGCGCGATTTTTGTGTAAAAAACTTTCATTATTATTTAATGTTATAGGTTTCACTAAAAATCCAAATTAAAATATATTTTAAAATTTTATTTTAGGTGTTTCCAATAGTTTTTATTTTATTGAATAAATTGAATAAAACAATAAAATGAACAAAAAAAAGAATTGAAAAATTGGGGTGTTATTTCATTTTTCAAAATGGGTATTATTTCATTATGAAATAACTCCACAAATTTGGGGCCTTTTTTCATTTTATCGTTTGGGGACTTATTTCATTGGGGACTTATTGCCTGCAGCCGTATATATTACATGTTTCGAGCAAACAAAAGAGCATAATTTTGTGTCAGTAGGCTCTTTTGAAAATCAATTTTAAATTGTTTTTAAATTTTGAAAATGCCGCGCGAGTGCCTAAACTCACAGGACTTTTTCTGCTATGTTTGCGCAAGGTACACTCCAAAGTGTCAAAGAGAGTTCAAACGGCTTACGAAAGGGTCTTTGGCAGTCGAATGGGCAACTTGGACAAAGCATGGGTACCACATTCGATATGTACTCGCTGCCGCCGGAAACTCCAGCTCTCAATCAAAGAAAAAAATTGATGCCATTTATTGTCCCAGCACATTGGAGAGAGCAGAGCAATCATCTAACAGATTGCTATTTTTGCCTATCCAAAGTATCGGGTTTTCGACAAGAAATTCCATTTTCCCACAAAATCGTCTGTTGACAATACGCCCTTCGACAAAGATATTGAATATGGAAATGTCTTTCGCAAAATCTATTTATTCATTCACCTGCGTCTTATTCTCTATTTAAATGTAATAAAAACAACATAATAGTTTTGGAATAAATTAATAGTTTAAAATTTTATTCAATGTCCTATATTTCTCAACATTGCTTTTATTTTTTTTACTGTGGTACAAGTTGTAAAAGAAATCCTGTTTGAGTGGCTTATGTAGTGGGCCAATTTGTGCTAGATTTGTTGAGTTACCTTGTATGGGTTGTTATGGCCGTTGTGGTTCGAGGCTGTAGCTTTGACGGCCTTCTTATCAATTGACTTTTGTTGAATTGGACGATTTTTTTTGTGTTAACATGGCTATAAATGCACAAAAATTCACAAAAATGCTGTAAAAATATGTAACACTTACATAAACAACGATATTTGACAGTTTTATGGCCAAACACACGCTTTAAACACAAAATTCGAGGGTGTCCACAACCGGTGCAAAAGTGTGTCCATTCTTGGAAATGGTAGCCATTTTTGTTTTGTTCAGCAAATTTACACGACACAAACATTTTACTGAAACTTGATATCACATCACAAAGTACACTTAATGAACTAAATAAAAACGAGAGCGTAAGTTAAAGTCGGCTCTAACCGACTTCGATATACCCGGTTCTCATGAGAAAACATGCTTAACAGTGTTCCTGCGTTCCCTAGGGTGACCATCCAAAAAGTATGCAACATTTTTTAAGGGTGGGAGGGGGTTGTGTGCTTGGTTCACTTTTTTGCTCATAACTTGAGAACCGTTCATCCGATCTTTGTCATTCTTCGGCAAATTGATTCATTTTGCTAATTACTAACTATCTCTAGAAGGTACGAACTGTAGGAGATATAACGTTTTTCCAAATTGCGGGGGCGGGAGGGGGCGTGGCCAAAATTTGAAACAAACTTGATCTGCGTGCAGATAAAAGAAGCATTTGTCCCATACATGTCAAACCTCTATCTCTTACCATCTCTGAGATCTAGGTGTTCATACAGACAGACGGACAGACGGACGGACGGACAGACGGACATGTCTATATCGATTCGGCTGTTGATGCTGATCAAAAATATATATACTTTATATGGTCGGAAATGATTCCTTCTGCCCGTTACATA
This sequence comes from Lordiphosa clarofinis, assembly GCA_018904275.1. Lineage (NCBI taxonomy): Eukaryota > Metazoa > Arthropoda > Insecta > Diptera > Drosophilidae > Lordiphosa > Lordiphosa clarofinis. The sequence continues at coordinate 183,937 of JAEIGQ010000273.1, forward strand.
CATTTGCACGACTTTAGTATACCCTTTTTACTCTACGAGTAACGGGTATAAAAAGAGTGTGTGTCATGAGACGCACGGTACGAGCGAAGCTCTTTACGATGAATCCGCTTTAAGTAATAGAAAAAGACATATTTGGATTCTGTATAAATAAATGTTAAATTATCAAATATTAGGTCACTCTCAAATCACTGTAAAGTTACTGGCTGCAGGCAATAAGTCCCTAATGAAATAAGTCCCCAAACGATAAAATGAAAAAAGGCCCCAAATTTGGGGAGTTATTTCATAATGAAATAATACCCAAATTTAAATTATGAAATAAGGCCCCACTGAAAGGCCCACACTAAAAAGTTTTCATATAAAATTCGCGCGATTTTTAGGAAAAAAATTTTGTCTGCGGCGCTAAGATTTTTTAAGACAGACAATGTAATTACCTCGTCAAAATACAGCATTTTCTGTTCTTTGACGTAGAACAAATTTCCAGTTCGCCGTAATCCAACAATTTTTTCGCACTCTATAATTTTATCTCGCACTTGAACGTCTGCTTTACACAATGCAAATCACTAAACTGATCAACATACTCAAAAGCTTAACACTGAACTAATTGTTAAACGGTACTTTTGCACATCTTTACAAAAATGCATCAAATACTAAGTCAGAAAACGCAGGCAGATAAGAAAATTAACAGTTATTGGAGTTATTGGACTATTTTTTCACACGCATTATTCCGTTAAAGATGGCTTTTTAATATATTTTTGAAAGTTGCCGTTTTAGGCATTTTTAACAACTTTGACCATTGATATCTTAAAAACTTGACGTGCTAGAAAAATTGACTTGTCTTCAGCTTAAAAGCCTCCGTCGAACGGTATTAACCTTATACCCCGGCCCGCGATGACCCCTATTTTTGTTGAACTGTGTATTCAATATAAATATATTTGTAAAACTATTCACATATTTTGTTTTTTTTTTTTAATACTATGAAGATGATTTGGGATGTGACAGCAATTAATTATATAATACAATGTTAAGGACTTAAAAAAAAAATAGAGGCAAGCTAACTTCGGCTCGACCGAAGTTTATATACCCTTGGAGCTTGATATATGCCTTACAGTTTGTATGGCAGCAATACTATATAGTGGTCCGATTTTGACAAATTTTGTTGAAATTATGTAAAATCATTGAAAACTTATAAATACGAACGTTGGGAGCGATAACATTGAAACAACAAAGTTTTTCTCACTAGGATTTTTTTTATACCCTTGGAGAGGGTATATTAAAATTGTCCAGATGTTTGTAACGCATAGAAAGAAGCATCTCCGACCACATAAAGTATATATATTCTTGATCAGCATGACGAGCTGAGTTGATATAGCCATGTCCGTCTGTCCGTCCGTCTGTCCGTCCGTCCGTCCGTCTGTCCGTCCGTCTGTTTCTATGCTATCTCCTCCGTCAGTTTTAAAGCTATGTATCTTAACCAAACTTTGCTCGAAGTCTTTTGGTATAAATACGCTGCACATTTGTCGGAACCGGCCGGATCGGATGACTATAGCATATAGCTGCCATAGGAACGATCGGGTGAAAAACTAGTTTTAGTGAGAAAAACTTTTTTGTTTTCAATGCTATCGCTCCCAAAGCTCGTATTTATAAGTTTTTAATGATTTCACATAATTTCACCAAGCCTTGTCAAAATCGGACAACTATATAGTATAGCTGCCATACAAAAGTTAGGTCTGAAAAAAAGTCAGTAAGAAAAACTTTTTCGTTTTTACTGCTATCGCTCCCAACGCTCGTATTTATAAGTTTTCAATGATTTCACATAATTTCCAAGGCTGCAAACCTCTAAAATTTTGCACAAGGTTCGGTTCGGGGGTTCGAACCCGTGGTAAAGTCTGGGGTTCGGTTCGCGGACCGGTTCCTGAAACCCCTGAACCCAAGGTTCTGGTTCGAACCTCGGTTCGCTTGAACATAAAAGCTAAGTTTCCATTCATTAATACTCATTTTTTATTAACTAGATAAAATAGTTTTTAAATTCATTAGCTAGCACTGACAAAGTTAGTTTAAGTAAATTAGCATTATCAGCCATGCTCCCATTTTCCCTTTCGCAAAAATTTTCCGATTCCAAGTCCAAATTTGCTCCAAAAACCGGTTTGAAATAGCAAAAGTTTTACGAAAGTGAAAATGGGAGCATGGCTGTAATCTTTTAAGAGCTGTTCATCTATGCTAGCTTAATGATTAGAAAAATCAAACTTGAGTGTTGAAAAGGCACTGAGAAATTTAATATCCCTGGTTCTCAGGTACCATTCAGCTCCCGTAATGCGCCTAAGGATTTTTGCCTGGACCTCTCTAATCCTTGTCAGGTGAATCTTCGCTGCAATTCCATAAATTTATAGGCCGTGTCTCCATAATGGAGCCAGAATCGCCTTGCAAGTTAAGACTTTATTTCTGAATGACAGCCTGTTCTTGGCGTTCAGGAGCCACCCCATGAGACTTGCTTTGGCAGCCACTGCCTGAGCTATTGCCTTAAGATATGGTGTCCAATATTCAGGCTTCTCTGCAGTTTCATCCCAAGGTATTAATGGACTGCTTTATGCTGCATAAGCTGACCGTGCAACAACATGTAGTCCTGGGCAGGTGACACGACGGGTGGAATAAGTCACCGAAGCACACTTGTCCGTGTTTATGGCAATGTTCCATCTAGCGGCCCAGTTGCTAAACTTATTCAGGTATTCTTGAAGGGAATCTGTCTTAAGAATACTGAGAACACGTAGTAATAAACCATGATTTGTTGAAGATTTTAGAACATTTTCTCGACATGAAAAGCAAGCGTAATAAAAATCAATCGGTTGCGAATCGTTCAGCTCTAAAGAAGTTCTATAAATTGGATCTACGGTTCAATCAAATAAGAAACTCTGAATGCAAAAACCTTTAGAAGGTAGTTTGCGTTTGCACATTTTGTAGATAGAGTTCCATCGAGCACCACAGCACTAGTTTTTTCAACATTTCTATAAGCAATAGATTTCATATTGTGTGAGTAGAGAGTTTCTTACAAAACTCTACTAGTGTCGAACTTTTAACTACATAGAACTTTTTAAGCAGGCTCTAGGTCATTTAAGTTAAGGATATTGTCTTTAACTTGTCTAAAACAAGACACGCATAACAACACAAAGGAGGCTGGTTGACAGTATAGCGCTTTTTCATGAATACCAATTCAATCTTCAGCTGTCTCTGCCTGTCCTTAGTGTGTTAGCAGAAGTTACCTCATGACAGAATTGCTATAACCGCGTGGGAATCCCAAAGGCAGGCTTGTAGCAAAATCCGGGATCAGCAACAAACGCCAAATAAACAAAGGCCTTTGGATGTGGGTGTGTATCCCGTGTAAACTACTTTAGAGTGTATGCAGCACAACGAACTGTAGTTATAAAGTCCTCTAGGGAATCTATTGAGGTAACTTGGTCATCGGCCAAATCAAGGAATGCATTTGCTTAACGTAGCAACCTTCATGCAGTTGTCATTGAAAAGTTCTGCTCAAACTATATTCGCTTCATTATCGACGGCGATAGTATAAATCTGACATAGGATTGTACAAGTCAGAATACAAGAAATTTCTGTATGAGTAGTTTGAAAAACTACTTGATTTTGTGAACCGAACCTAATTTTTCGAAAAAGTGGTCCGGTTCGGGTTCAGGTTCGAGGGCGCAAAATAATTAGGGGTTCGGTTCATGGTCCGGTTCGGCGAACCCAAAAAACCCGAACCGAACCGGTTCTAAGGGGTTCGGGTTCGGACCGGTTTGCAGCCTTGCTATATAGTATAGCTGCCATACAAAAGTTAGGTCTGGAAAAAAGTCTTGTGAGAAAAACTTTTTTGTTTGCAATGTTATCACTCCCTACGCTCGTATTTATAAGTTTTCAATGATTTTACATAATTTCAACAAGATTTGTGGAAATCGGAACACTATATAGTATAGCGAACCATCCTAAATTTTCTACATTAATTAAGTTTGTTAATCCCATTAAATTTGCCAATTGAAGTTTTATATGTATATGAATAAAACCTTGAAGTGGATTATATTTGGTCTTGGAAATTAAGGAGAGCCTTCCTTATACACTCAGAAAAATATTTTCCTAGATCCTAGGAAACAGTATGCCTTAAATACAAAAATGGACTATAATTGATCTATTTAGGTAATTTTTTACCTAAACAGGTCAAATCTGGACTAAAATGTGAAAATTTAGGCAAACATTTTTAGGCTATGGTAAGCCTAAAATCTAGGTCCAATTACCTAAAATTTTATGCTACGGACATGATATGCATATAATTTATCAACTTTTTATTATCTCATGACTTGATTTGGTTGCAACCATCGAATTGAAAGCGGTATTTTATGACCGTTGCATTTCCGCACATAGTAATTTGGAAAACTATTCATGACAAGATTGCTCTAAACATGACCATTGTCATGCAGTTTTTTGAACCGACATGCTTGTGATATGAAAACCTGGAATAATTGAAAATATAAGACCCAATAATTCTTTACTCCATTGAGGACAAATGTTGAAAATTAACCTCCTAGGACCGATTTCAACCCGCTAGCGGTAACCATATTAAAAATAGTTAGAAGGCTAAGTCTGCAGAATCGTTCTACCACAGTTAGACGTGTTTTCCCACTTCAATACCTATTCAAAACCGCTCAATCATTAAAACAAGATAAAAAGTTTTATTCCGCAGATATCACAAAAAAACTAGTAAGCGCGAGTTCCTTGCCAAAGAAACCCATTCTCAGTCCACTCTTTGTCATATAAGAAACCCCGTGTCCAAGTCTTAACTTCGTACAACAAATATAAATTTTTAGAAATTTATTGCCTAAAAAGGCCTAAAATTGCCTAAATATTTAGGAAAAATTACCTAAAAAGGCGCCAAGGCTATTGGGGCCCTAAGGTTTAGGCATTCCGATTTTAGGCAAACTATGCCCTAAAATTTAGGTAAAAATTGTCTTAGTTTTAAGGAATGTCATGTTCTAAGATTGAGGAATTAGTTTCCTAAACTTAAAGTTATAATATGTACTTGAATTAAGGTATGAACTATCTACAACTTAGGCATTTTATGTCCTAAAATGCAGGAATAAATTTCCTAAATTTTAAGCATCTTATGTCCTAAAATATATATATTAATTCTAATATTTTAGGTGTTATATTTGCCAAAATTAAGTTAAGAGACTAGTCCAAATTTTAGGCATTTGCAGGCCTCCTACTGAGGCATAAAATACTAAAGTTTAAAGAATGTTATGTCTTAAGATTGAGGTAATTTAAATTTAATTTTTTAGGTTTTGATATGAGTTGGGAGAGTTATGCGTATATATTAAAGATTAAAGCTTTAAAGCAATTGATAATTTGTTACCATCTACCTCTAACTCCATCACTAAATACGAAAGTATTTCAATCGAAGTGACTTTGTGTATTATTGCTAAATGAATTCGGAGACGTCTGGACTTTACTTAAAATAAAATAAATTTTTTGTAACTGTAAAAACCCTTATACCTGCGCAAGTGTCTGCTCAGATGTATGTATTTAGCTGCTGCGGTGCTGCTGCGAACTTTACTTTGGTCAACACTTGACTACCGTTAATCCGATCTTTTCCATTCTTACGCAGATTGATAAATAATGCTGATTACAAAAGAATAGGAGGTGTGGCGTGGACAAAAATTGAAAACTAGCTTGATCTGCCTGCAAGTCTCAGATGTAAATCTCTCCTACAGGTCGGACCTCTGTCTCTTACCATCTCTAAGATTTGTTTGTTTATACGCTTACGGCTATATAAACTCGTCTGTTGATGCTGATCAAGAATATTTATGTATTATTGTAGGGTCGGAGATGCGTCCTTCTGGCTGCGAACTTTCATTTGCTCATAATTTATCTTTCGTCTATCAGGAATAGGATATGAAAACCGAATATATGTAGCATTGGGCCTATTTTTCTATTGTATACACTCTGAAATATATCATTTTACTTACCTATATATTGTATATCGTGCTAAAAATAATAGCTTTCTTATCTTATTTAATATCGATGCTTTTATATAGTTATAAAAATAATAAACAATGTAACTTTTGTAAGAAATGTGTTATTACATAAAACCTGAATTGTCTAGAGCTATGGATAGTTAATACCCTGCTTTAGGACTCCAAATGACTAAATTTTAGGAAATTTTTACCTTAATCCTAGCATATAAATCATAATTTAGGCAATTTCTGCCTCAATTTTAGGGCATAGAGTACATAGTATTTAGGTAAGGTATATCCTAAAAATTAGGACCCCCATTGCCTTGGCGCTTTTTTAGGTAATTCAAAATGAAATAAGTCCCCAAAAGAAGAAATGATATAAGGCCCCAAAAATTTGGTTTGCGGTCTTATTTCATTTCGCGAAAATAAGACCCTAATTTTTAATATGAATTTTTTGGGGTCTTATTTCATTTCTTTTATTTTTGCTGATATATGGAAAAAAATTCCAATAACGGTTAATTTTTTTATCTGCCTGCGTTTTCTGACTTAGTACTTGATGCATTTTTGTACAGATGTGCAAAAGTACCGTTTTAAAATTAGTTCAGTGATAAGCTTTTGAGTATGTTGATCAGTTTAGTGATTTGCATTGTGTAAAGCAGACGTTCAAGTGCGAGATAAAATTATGAAGTGCGAAAAAATTGTTGCATTACGGCGAACTGGAAATTTGTTCTACGTCAAATAACAGAAAATGCTGTATTTTGACGAGGTAATTATATTGTCTATTTTAAAAAATCTTAGCGCCGCAGACGAAATTTTTTTTATATGGAAACTTTTTATATTATATAAAAAAAAAAAAATTTTTTTTCAATAAGACTTTTTTCAGACCTAACTTTTTGTATGGCAGCTATACTATATAGTAGTCCGATTTCGAAAAATTTGGGTGAAATTATGTAAAATCTGTGAAAACTTATAAATACGGGCGTTGGGAGCTATAACATTGAAAACAAAAAAGTTTTTCTTTTTTCAGACCTAACTTTTGTATGGCAGCTATACTATATAGTTGTCCGGTTTTCGACAAGGCTTGGTGAAACTATGTGAAATCATTAAAAACTTATTAATACGAGCGTTGGGAGCGATAGCACTAAAAACAAAAAAGTTTTTCTCACTAAAACTAGTTTTTCAACCGATCGTTCCTATGGCAGCTATATGCTATAGTCATCCGATCCGGCCGGTTCCGACAAATGTGCAGCGTATTTAGACCAAAAGACTTCGTGCAAAGTTTGGTTAAGATACATAGCTTTAAAACTGACGGAGGAGATAGCATAGAAACAGACGGACGGACAGACGGACGGATAGACGGACGGACAGACGGACATGGCTATATCAACTCAGCTCGTCATGTTGATCAAGAATATATATACTTTATGTGGTCGGAGATGCTTCCTTCTATGCGTTACAAACATCCGGACAATTTTAATATACCCTCTCCAAGGGTATAAAAATGGGACACCAACAAATCTTTTCACGACTTAAAAAAGAAAGTTCAACAATTGCAAGTCAGAAGAGGAGGGCGTTTGTCGGCGTTGGAAAATGGGAGTACAATGGCGAACCCATCCGTGTTGTTTCGGAATTCACGTATCTTGGTGTTGTATTAACCCCGAGGCTGTCCTTTAAAAAACACATTGATAAACGAATTTCTGCGGCGAAAATTAGTATAAACTGTACTTGGAGGAGCATGCTGTCAAAAAACAATATTTCATTTGACATGAAGATCAAGATTTTTGGAGCAGTGTGCAGAGCTATACAGTCATATGGTGCGCAAGTTTGGGGCTACACACTTCCAGAAGAAGTAGATAATTTATATATGTTTTTTATTAAACGAATTTTTTGCCTACCAAGAACGACACCAAGCTATGCCATAGCGCTGGACACGAATATGGAAAGTAGTTGTCAGTATATGTTAAACTTGCACATGAAATACATTGAAAAAACACTATTCACGTACAGCAACGACCGTCTCCCTCATATTATGTCAAAGGAAATATTAGCCAGAAATATTTTCTGGGCAAAAGGTCTAAATTTAATCAGTGGACCTTTCTACCTTGTTTGGAGTGAAGAACTTTTGGAACCGATTATCTGGGCACAAACTCGAGAAATTATGTTAGAAGCGTTATCTCAGAATCTAAATCAACAACTCTTTGAAAGGAAAATGAATAGTGTGACACGAATCTACAAAGACCTCGATGAATCAGTCGGTAGTAGACTGCTCCAATTGGAAACCAGAACGGTATCATGGGTGCTGAAAGCAAGATGCGACATGATCTGGCTGAACGGAAATAAATACACTTTACAACAAGGTGGAACGAACATTTGTGAGCTTTGCAACACCAACGAAATCGAGGACATACGCCACTTCATTGGAAGATGCCCAATTCTATCCGAATATAGATTGCTTTTTTTTGGAAATTGCTTTTTAGGCGAAAGAGAAATTATTGATTTGCTAAACGATGCCTTTGGAACTAAGTGCAAGAATTTAACACTATATCTGCAGCATGCCATAAGATACCGAAAACAAATTTTAATGGAATATTTTTAGTTTTTATGTTTAAAATTTTTGTTTCTTTTTGTTTTTTTAATTTAATAGGTGCAACTTGGGAGCTGCTCCCATACCCCAACGATTCTGTATCTCGCGACGAGCGGGGAAGCAGTTTGTATTAAGGTAGGGAGTGGCAAACATGTTTCACACTATAATAAAATAATTTATAAATTAATCATTTTTATCACCAATAATTCTCCGACTGACGACTTGATAGTCATAGCCGTATTACCTTATTAAAACTCAACATCTCTGTGAAATATTGTATGCCTTTTCAAACCATCTGTTATTTGATTTTTAATAAAGTATTATTATTATTATTAATTGCAAGTTGTAAATGATGTCGCAGAACGTGGTTTGGCTATATTAATGTCACAACATCGGAAACTGACTATCAAAATTTATTGCTGGGCATAAAGCTGCATCGCAAGAACCTAAATAAATAATTTTGCAACAAAACAAAATGCTTTTATATCCTTGTTGGGTATTAGTGGTAAGCTAAAAATATATACAAATAAAAAAAAAATTTTTAGTTTTATTTAATAGGTACAAAGCTTTCAAAGAGTATAACTCTGGAACGGTAAGAGCAAATTTCAATTGAACCATCTTTTAAACTGCATCTCTAGTTTTTTTCTTGTTCATAGAAATTTTAAAAGTTATACATAATACGTTTTTTAAAAAAAAATTTAATAAATGATACCTAAACAAGCAAATGCAAAGCCAAAACTCATTGTTTTTGCTCATAAAAGTAAAATTTTAACAATTTTCTTTAAAATGTTGATATGAAAACTAAGAAAATCGTGGTTATTGACCAAGTTATAATTAAAATTCGAAAACAATACGGAAAACCCGATTTTTGCTGAAAAATTCGATTTGTGCGACCTCTAAACGTCTTTCGAAAAATCTGAAAAAATCTCAAAAATACTTCACTCCATTAGCTTTCAGAAAATGCCGGTGCACCCGTGAAAATAAAAAAAAAATTTTTTGGGACACCCTAGTGTACATAGTTGTTAAGAGTTCAAGCCTATGGACTTATTCTTCTTTGTAATAAATAGTCTATATTATTGTTTTATAAATTTCATTAATTATTATTTAATTTAATAGGGAAAAATTTACAAAAAAAAACCCACATCTTTTTCAAAAACTTTATACTACTTATATCCATATTTACATAATTATTTGGTTTATGTGATTACACAGCCCAACAGTGATTTTGGTGCAGGTTTATTTTTAACAGATTATGTTAATATAGACTTCACTGAACAAAACTGTATCATTGGTTTTGTTCAATAAGCTCTAGTTTCCAAGATTTCGCGGAAAAACCAAAAAGTCGACTTTTTGTCACTATAGGATTTATGGAGGCCACACTAGGCATAATTATCTGAATTTATGAACTAATTGCGTTAATGACATATCAATGCAAATTTTAAAAATCATAGCCGCTATATTAGTACAGCAGAAAGTGTCTAAATTGGCCTCTAAAGACAGACATTTTTCGATTTATAGCATTTTTAGCATTTTTTATAGCCCGTTAAAACTAGACAAACCTATGATCTAATTTTGTGATTTTTATTGCGATTAAATCAATTTATTTGGCAAAGTTATAGCCTTTTAAACACAAAATTACATATTTAAATTTATGGGAGGAAAACTAGATTTGTAACTCAAATTTTTATAGGAACTGTGAAAAGGCTACTTGTTTCCTAATATAATTTATCATCTACATGTAAACATATAACAATTTATGCCGAACCAAGTAGCCCCTTTACAGTTCCTATACAGATTTAGAGTAACAATCTTGTTTTCCTCCCATAAATTTAAATATGGATTTTCGTCTTAAACACGCCATATCTTTGCCAAATAAACTTATTTAAATGCCATAAAAATCACAAAATTAGATCATATGTTTGGCTCTATGCTCAGATGGCAAATGTATTAATCCAATTACCGCGCTTCCTTAAACGGGATGATTTATTTTGATAAAAATGCTATAATTCGAACAATTTCTCTCTTTAAAGGCCAAATTATACCCTTTCCGCTGTACTTATATAGCGCCTATGATTTTTTAAATTTGCATTGATATGTCCTTTGTCGTAAATAAACTCATTTTTAGAGTGCTAAAAATGCAAGATTTTCGTTTTTCCGCTATATCTTGGAAACAAGAGCTGATGGAACGAAACCGAAACCAGTTTTGGAATCAGTAAACATAAACTTATCATATTTTTAAAGCAACAGGGCTGCACCTCACAAAGATGGTCATTTTGTTGGCCTGTGTTATAGGTTGAATATCTACATCTATCATTGAAGTAATCTGTCAGTCGGCTTAGGCTGCCTTCACACTGTTCGGCACATATCATGATAGTCTAGTAGTCCTGCTTTTTGTTGTGTTTTAAATTGAAATAGCTTGTCAAATTCAAAGAATTTCATAGGGAAATACGGACCTACTAGACCAAGGTGAATTTACTTACAAGGTGACTTATTCCCCATAGCTGCCGTCTTTCGAGGGGCCCCACTAAATTATATACAAAAAAGTCTTGCGGTATTTCCGCAAGCTTGTCTTTGCAAGCGCGTAGTTCTAGTTGTATTCGTCGCATCGGTTCACGCTAGAGCTTTTTGGAAAGCTCTTTTCACGCGCTAGCACGTGTTTGATTTATTGTTGTTTGTTTTTAGCAGAGATTAAAACCGAAACCGTAACCGTAACCGAGAAAAAACAAAATTTTATAACCGTAACCGTATAACCTTTATTTACACAACCGGTTATCAGTACCGTAACCGAAACAAATATACGGGTTTATTTCGGTTTTTCCTCTACTGGTAAACATTTCAATTATATGTACACATGTACATTGTAAAATGAACATTTTTCATACATATGAATTTATTCACTTATATTGTCTGCTTATTTATTAAGCGCCGAACTGTCGCCAATGGACTGGCATAGCTACAAAGTGCCTGGAAAGTGTCTTAGATACATTGGTGCTAAACAGTCATATAGCATTGAGGAGAAAGAAAATTTTGTTAAGCTTGACCATTATACATATGTCATTGATTTATTAAGCTCGGCATACCGACGCGGATAATTTTGTCCAGAGCCCTGGACAATATAGTGTGACCAGAAAATAGCCAAAAACGTCAGCTATTGTTCGTTTACAAAATAGGCCATCTAATTGAAATAAAATAATAGAGTTTAAAAAATTAATAATGGAAGTCACAAAGGGAAAATTTAGAGGTCATAGGCAATGCCATGTTCACTTTCGTGGATGCATAAAGCCAGGGGCTGTGTCGTCTATGGAGGTTTGGACTCGGGTGGTGTGCGTGGGTATGCACATCACTAGCCATAACAACTGGAGAAGCATACCGAAAAAGATCCTGAGCCATGTAGTTAGATGGGCTCTAACAAATTTGTACGCGTCTGAGAAACTAGTTTAATTATAAAAAACTACATATGTTAGCTATTTATATACAGCTTCTTTACAACCACTTCTAGCTATTTCTAGCTATTATTCAACGCCGATTTAGCCCGCCAAAAAGTTGTCAACACTGTTCATATACAAAACAGATCATGTCATCCGCGTTTTGTTCATAAGTTTTGGTTGTGGACATTTTATGTTGTTTAACATTGGACACGATGCCAAGGGCTAACTAATTTCTCAAAACAAAATTAAAACTATGTATTTCTGTGGTGTTTAACCTAGCGAAAAGGATAAAGTTGCAGTGGCTGCTGCGCTGGAAAAAAAGTGCGTCGTTATGCCTTTAACATAAGTACATATGTAAGAGCTGAATAGTTATTAAAGTAAATGACAAGCAATGTGGAAAAGAAGTTAAAGTAAGTGCAATAATTACATACATACATACATGCAGAGCATGTTATATAGGTGTATGCGTGAAATATCACACGCACGCGATGCGTTTTGCGCCAAAATTTGTGAGATGACGCGCTTTATACGAAATGTAACATTTTTGATTGATATTGCGCAAATTTGTTCAAATTATACATATGTATGTATATGTATTATGAATTATAAATATGTACAGTAGACGCGTATAAGATCACGGTATCAGATAATTAAACAATTCTAATTTACAACAATCTCTCTTCATTTAATATGTTTCTAAAACAAAAAGATTGCTAAGCAAGGTAATTATATGGGAATGGTGAGAAAAAAATTCAACAATATTTCCTGATCTTTTTGAATTATCAAAAGCGGTGCTAGCAGTTCCACCCACACAAGCAAGTGTTGAGGGTTTATTTTCAGGAGTAATTACAATCTCATTTAAGATGTCAATTCTGACAAATAATTCTATATGAATATACATAACGACAAATAGTATATACGATGGCCAATGTACATAGTTATCTACTTTATAAAACTTTACACGATGCTTTTGAGAATGAAGTAGTTTATCCTTTAGTTAAAATTTTAAATGGGCGACTATGAAGGTGGAAATTCTGTATAAAAAATTTGAGCTAAGTACATTTAATCAATAAATGAGATTTTAAATGGGGCCGCTTTTGTGTGCATTGTATGTATGTATATCAAAATGATATTTTATACTTATAACCATAACCGTAACCCAAACCCGAAACAGAGTTAGAATAATAACCGTAACCAGTACCGTAACCGATATCCCACAACTGTAATATAACCGTAACCGGAAAAAAGCGATCGGTCAAAACAGTAACCGTAACCCAAACCGTTATTCATTTGGGTTTTAATCTCTGGTTTTTAGTCGTTCGTGAGTTATAGCGTCGCAAACATGGAGCAAAATAAAGAGAAAATACGGCTTTTTTTACAGTACTACTACGATAAAGGCAAAAATGCATCTCATGCTGCCAATAAAATTTGTGCAGTTTATGGACCCGATACAGTTTTCATTTCCACCGCACAACGATGGTTTCAACGTTTTCGTTCTGGTGCAGAGGTGATCGAAGATGCGCCACGGTCCGTGCAGAAGAGGCCATCTTTGATCAACAGAGGCCGAATTGTCTTCCATCAGAACAACGCCAGGCCACACACATCTTTGGTGACGCGCCAGAAGCTCCAGGAGCTCGGATGGGAGGTTCTTTTGCATCCACCGTATAGTCTGGATCTCGCACCAAGTGATTACCACCTATTTCTGTCCATGGCGAATGAGCTTGGTAGTCGGAAGTTGGCCACAAGAGATTCCTGTGAAAATTGGCACTCCGAGTTTTTTGCCAATAGGGAAGCGAGCTTCTATAAGAGGGGCATTATGAAGTTGGCATCTCGTTGGGAACTCGTCATGGAACAAAACGGCGTATATTTGACTTAAATCGCATTATTATAACCAATTTTATGAACAATTGAAAATTCAATAAAAAATACTGCAAGACTTTTTTGACAACCTTATATTTATTTGACAGTATGAAAGCAAACGTATTCGAGAGATGTTGAGTAGCGCACAATTTTTTTATTGTCTTCTTCTTTACGAAAAAAACTCGTTCACAGAAAAACAATGAATAGAATATGCTTATAATTAATTTAATATCTACATATATTTAACTAGCAAAAGGCCCGTCGCGCTTCGCTGCGCATTGAACAGTATAGAACCAACATCAGAATCAGTTTTGATTTCAAACAGTCGTGACAGTTAAATATTTACCAAATTTAAAAAACATTTTATAAATTTGTTTTCTCTGTAGAGCCCAGAAATCGAACATACATATATAAGCTTGAAATTAACGTTTTAGTACCTTTCACTACCTTTCTTTTTCAGCGTTACGACTTTGCTGCTGCGTTCTTACCACCCCCATCCCACCCACACCCCACCCACTCCCCAAATACTTCTTACACAACGTCCACCCGTTTCCCACCTACCATCCACCCACTTCTCGCCTACATCCCACCCACTCATCACCCAATTCCTACCCAGATCCAACCCACTTCTCACCCACATCCCACCCACTTCCCATCCTCATCCCTCCCACTTCCCGCCCACTTCCCGCCCACATCCCACCCACCTCCCACCCACATCCCACCCAAGTCCCGCCCTCATCCCCCCACTTCCCGCTTACTACCCGCCCACTTCCCACCCACATGCTATCCACACCCCATCCACCCACATCCCTCCCACTTTCCGCCCACTTATAACCAACATCCCTCCCACTTCCCACCCACTTTCTCCACTATTCTCCAGCTTCGCAGTGGGCATCCCGACGGTATTTCCAACATCGGAAAATGCAATCACTAATTATTTAGTATTTCATCCCTACAAACCGAGTTTCAAGTCAATCGGAAGAAAAATAGTTTTATAAATGCAGAGTTTTCCAGGAATTTTCCGGCCGTTGGGTGAAATTTCCAACATCGGAAAATCACATTTCAATTCATTTCACCTACTTTCCTTTCAAACCGAGTTTCAAGCTAATCGGATGAAAAATTATTTTTTTTATGCAGAATTTTCCGGCCATTTTCCTCGTGGGCGGGTTTTCCAAAATTGGGAAAACACGTGTCGAATATTTTGCGTACTATGCTTGCAAACCAAGTTTCAAGTCAATCGGATGAAAAATAACATTTTCCCATACAAACTTTTCCGACGCTTTTCCGACTTTTCCTGGTGGGATTTGCATTAAAATTGGAACACAGATATTGTTGAATTTTCATATAGATCTTTGAAAATGAGTTTGAAGTTGATCGGATGAAAAACAAAAAAGTTTCATACAACAGTTTTCCGCGAATTTTCCGACTATGAGGATAGATTTTCGAAAATTTGAATGTCACTTTTTATACACTTGAAAAGTGTATTATAATTTTGCCCAGAAGTTTGCAACGCATAGAAGGAATCATTTCCGACCACATAAAGTATATATATTCTTGATCAGCGTGACGAGCTGAGTCGATTAAGCTTTGTCCGTCCGTCTGTCTGTTTCTACGCGAACTAGTCCCTCAGTTTTGAAGCTATCGAGCTGAAATTTTGCACAGAGTCTTCTTTTGTCTGCACGCTGCTAATATGTCGGAACCGACCGAATCGGATAACTACTTCTTGTAGCTGCCATACAAATGATCGGTCGAAAAATGGTTTTTAATGAGAAAACCAGTTTTTTTCTCAATATTACCGCTCTCAATCACGGTCATGGGTAATATTAAATGTTTTTAAGCTGATCTGCATAATTTGGTCGAAGTCGCTAACCGTTGAGACAAGCGATTTCAAGTGTATAAAAACTTCGGCACGGACGAAGTTAGCCTTGCCTTTCTCGTTTTATGTTTTGTTATGTGTAATTTTGAAAATGAGTTTAGCGCTAATCGCTGGCAACTAAAGTTTCGCCCATACAACCTTGACCACCCACTTTCCACCCAGGAGGGGTGAATTTTCCGGAAGATTGGTATGCAGTTGTTGTTGAATTTTTATATAGATCTTTGAAAATGAATTTGAACTTGATCGGATAAAAAACAAAAAAGTTTCATACAACAGTTTTCCGCGAATTTTCCATATTTGCCGACAGAATTTTACAAAATCAGTTCTTAGTACTCACTTTCAGCATAACATAAAACTACTGTGAAAATCTCATCTTCCTATCTATTATGGTTTAGTCTGTGCGACAGTCACCAGTCAGTCAATTAGTCAGGTTGAACAGTTTTATATATATAGACTAGCAAATAACCCGTCGCGCTTTGCTGCGGTTTCAAAAGTACAACAACGCACACTCACTTACCACCCATTTCCCGCCCACATCCCACCCACTTCCCGCCCACATCCCACCCACTTCCCCCCCCATCTTCCCTTCCACTGCCCGCCAATTTTCCGCCCACATCCCACCCACATACCGCCCACATCCCACCCACATCCCACCCACATCCCACCCACTTCCCGCCCACATACATCCCACTTCCCACCCTCTTTCCGCCCTCTTCCCGTCCAATTCCCGCCCAATTTCCACCCACATCCCACCCCCTTCCCGCCCAATTTATACCCACTTTCCTTATTTGAATTATTTCATGTTGCTGTTTTTTTAATTTTGGCTGGAGTTTTTGTATTTGCGTTTGTTTTTGTTTTAATTGCAACTGTAGTTTTTTAATGTGTTGCTGATTTTTTTTTAATTTGTACTCTGTCTTGTTGTTGTTGCCGAGGCAACTCAATTCAATTGCTCTCACGCACACATTGAAATCGCTTCTCTTCGATATATGCTCTGTGGGCTTTGGTTTTGCGTGCGCCCTTTGTTCTCTGATGCAACTGTAAAGCAAAGTGTGCCTTTCGAAATGAACTGGGAGCAAATGGCTGGTAACCTTGACCACCATCTTTCCACCCAGTGGTGGTTGATTTTCCGGAAGATTAGTATGCAGTTAATGTTGAATTATATTATTGATTTTTGAAAATAAGTTTGAACTTGATCGGATGAAAAACAAAAAAATTTCATGCAAAAGTTTTCCGCATTTCCCGGCAGAATTTTCCAAAATCCTTTCTTTATTTTATCTGTTATTTATTATTAAACATCTTCCTAATGCTAAAGTAAACATTGTTACTTAAAATACTAGCATTAGTCACAAAAACACAAAAATTTTATCGCAGACGTTGTTGGACCTAACTTAAAAATAACATTTTAACAATTGGATTCAAATTACAAATTTTATATATAAAGCTATTATAGTTATTAATATTTTATTTTATTATGGTTTTTATTAAGTATGATTAGAGCTATATTGAGTTTGTTTTAAAAAGGTAGTTATGGATTGTTTAAAAAGCGGTACACTCCTAATTGTTTTAATATGGTGCGGTATCCTATTCCAAAGTCGAACGGCGCATGCAAAGAAATGGTTATCACAACAAGAGAGCTTATTACGGACAGTAATAAGATTATTTGTTCTTCTAGAGCCTGCAAAGCTTAACAATTCGTGGAGATAAGTTGGTTCTCTGGTTGTTATAATTTTGTGAATTGCTATTACTATTCTTAATTTAATCCAGGAGTCCAAGTCTAACTCAAAGATTTGTGCTGCGTATGCAGAAATATGGTCAGTAGGCTTTTTGTTAAACACAAATCTGGCAATATTGTTAAAAGCAACGTTGAGTTTTTGCCTACTATCAGCATCACACTTTCCAAAAACTTCAATCCCGTAGAACAACGCTGGAGTTAAGTATGCTTTTGCAATTTTCTTAGTACTCACTTTCAGCATAAGATAAAACTACTGTAAAAAGCTCAGTTTCCAATCTTTTATGGTTTAGGCTGTGCTACGGTCACCAGTCAGTGAGTCAGTCAGGTTGAACTCTTTTATATATATAGGTTAGCAAATAACCCGTCGCGCTTCGCTGCGATTTCAACAGTATAGACCCAACGCACACCCACTTCCCGCCCACATCCCACCCAATTCCCGACCATTTCCCGCTTACATCCCACCCACTTCCCGCCCACTTCCCGCCCTCTTCCAGCCCTCTTCCCGTCCCCTTTCCGCCCACTTCCCGCCCACATACCACCCACAACCCACCCACTTCCCACCCTCTTCCCGCCCTCTTCCCGTCCACTTCCCGCTCACATCCCGCTCACATCCCGCTCAAATCCCACCCACATCCCGCCACATTCCACACACTTTACATCCACTTACCACGCACTTTCTTACCACATCCCACTCACATCCCACCCACATCCCAGTGGGCATCCCGGCGGTATTTCCAACATCGGAAAATATAAAAACAAAAATGAATTCTCATTTTGACCTTACAAACCGCGATTCAAGCCAATAGAATGAAATACAGTTGTTTTCATGCAGAATTTTCCGGGAATTTTCCGCTCGTTGGGTTAAATTTTTCAACATCGGAAAATCGCGTTTCAAATTATTTCACCTACTTTCCTTTCAAACCGAATTTTAAGCCAATCGGATGAAAAATAGTTTTTTGAAACCATGGGTCTAAAATGAATTCCTAGTCCGCGCAAATCGACTTCAAATATTTATGTTACATTTTCCCAAAAATCGAGTTAGAAAGTCGGTGAAGTCTGACTATAACAAGTTCTGTTTACCCCAGAGCTTGCATTTATCTGAAAAATTTTATATAGAAGCCACACAAAGTGATAAAGGTGTCAAGAAGTGAGCCTAGTGCTGCCCATCAACGTTAAACCGGTGCTACCAATCAAAATTTTTTGTTTTCCGTATAACTCCGCTATCGTTCATCCGATCTTTATAGTTCCTTTGGCGAATCGATAAATAACCATGATTACAAAATATCTTTAGAAGAAACAAACCATCTATCTGCAAAACCGTGGGAGATATGAGGTTTTTTCTGAATTGCGGGGGCGGAAGGGGGCGTGAAAACCTGTGACATAAAATTTTGTCTGCCGGCAGCTACAAGAAGTATTTGTTCCATACAAGTCAAACCTCTATCTCTTACCATGTCAGATATCTGTACTTTTGCACGTAAATGGACAGATGGACATGACTATCTCTGGTATTACTGGTATTTCTGCCGGTAGATACTAGCAAAAACAATCGTTTACAGTAATATACCTGCTTTTGTTTGGCAACTAAATATAATAACAATTGTTCAAAAATATGGAATCAATGGGAGATTTGGTTATTCTCACTGAGGAAATAGTCGACAGGGATTAAGCCATTGAAAGAATGTGAAAACATTGATCCCCCGAAAATGACAGTCCTGCCAAAAGACATCTCAAGCAGAAATATTTTCCTACTAGCTACCAAATTCTCTGCAACACTAGAGAAGCAATGTGTAGAAAGGATAACCCGGCTCGGTTCGACCTGAACACTTGATTTGCTTTTCTTTGTACCATCTTTCAACGATTAACTGAATCAATTTTATTCTCCATAGTTGCTCGTTGACAACCCCAATGACTCATTAATTATATCATCTTCTTCAGTGACAAATTGGATCGTTGTTATCACTTAGAAAAACTGCAATAGTGCATTCTAAATCAAATTCACCAAAAAATTTAATTTGTTGCTGTCAGGGACAACTTTTGATCAAAAAAGTTGGCCGCTATCTCGGACGGTATTGTCAGGCACATTTTCCGGCAAACCAATTTCGAATAAAACTTAACTTTTTTGTTAAGGAGCTTTGGCGAAAAGTCATAAGCTAAAAAAAAGAAAATAATACAGGAGACAGCCATGTTCGTCTGTTACTACGTTTATGCTGTGCATTTTACGATTTCTTCAATTTGCAAAATCAAATTTGTTCCTGTTTATGCAGCATTTGTAAATTCAAAAGATCTGCCAACACCAACTCAACGTTAAGTTACCTGCGCCACGGCATTTCATGAATTGACGTCGAATTCATAGTCAACTTTCGTGTGTTAGGCTGGGATGACACATTCAATTTCTAGTCGCAACTAATTGTTAAGCGAACCCGACGAATTCGCCGCGTTCTTTAAAAAGTAAAAAGAAAAAATCCTAAAAACGCGAGCAAATGTCAAAAATCTAGTATTTCGGGTAATTTTTTTTGGTATTTTGAGCTGCCAGGGTCACACTCAATGTATGTCACAGCTCAGTTTGATAAACAAACGTCTTTCAATAAAAGTTTAAAGGTGTAAATTATGGTTTTTTGGAGAGAAGAGGATATCAATTGCCTTATTGACACCGTCAGAAACTGTCGCTTTGTCTGGGAGTCATCTTCAGTTGACTATAAGAAGAAACAAAAAAAATATCTTTTCTGGGCATCCGCTGCAGACAAAATAAATTCTGCATGCAATCCTGCAAACAAATTCACACGAGGTAAAATAAAAAGCTTACCAAATGATTATATTGTAAATATGTAGTACATAATACAATTTATTTTAGATGATTGTATAAAGAAGTGGACAAACCTTCGAACCTATTTTCACTCTGAAAATAATAAGAGCATAAAAGCTAAGAAGAGTGGTGCTTCTACGGACGAAGTTGAATATGTGGCAGGATCTTGGAAGTATTCGTCTAAAATGAATTTCCTGATTGGATCCATGCTGCCAAAAATATCAGTCAATACATTCAACAACACCGACATCGCTGTAAGTGGTAATGTTGAAATTTTTCGCAGTTGACACACCAAATTTCTTATTTCTTAGGTGTTTGATGAAACTGCAAGCACACCATCTATTCCGGACGATGCGGAAATGGTTTTCACCTCTCCCATTGAATTAAGTGAGCCCATTTGTTTTCTTCCGAGCGATACCGATACGTCATTGGTTGGTCTCTCTGACTTTGAGCATAACTCGTCAAATTCAACTGTTGCTTCGACTTCTTCTAAAAGTGCAACACCCCATATCCAAAAAAGAAGCGTCAACTGAAAATTTCAGAAAATGAAAATGAATTTATTTCTAATATGGTGGAGCAAGCGAATAATTTGACGACTGCAATCACAACCCGATTAACCGACGAAAAGAAGAAAGAATCGGAATACTACCACTACAGCATGTATGTCTGTCGCTGCCTTGAAAATTTGGATGGTGATTTGTACTTGCAGGCAAAGGAGTCTATTGACTCAATTTTAACTAAATATCAAAAAGAACAATTCTTGCGTAAATGATTTACCAATAAATATAACTAAACTAAAATGTTTTTCTTTTATTATAAGAATAATATTACTTTTGCTCGGAAAAGTATTCCTCCAACCCTTTTCGCACGCATTCGCCACTTACAGTCGGTCGTATATGCCTTGCATCGACATGAATATTACTGTAATTAATCTCTAAAATGCGATCTAGGTCGTCGGGGTATCCAAATTCCTGGCGATTTTCAATGGCGTCCGTTCTCAGAAAATTGTGTATGGATACGCAGGCCAAAACTATTTTAGATGCTTCTGTTGGTGTGCGAAAAATTGGAGAAAACAGCACTTGAAAGCGATTTGCCAATATGCCAAACGCGCTTTCGACTACTCGACGGTTCCTGGAAAGCATGTAATTAAAATTATGCTCCGCCTCAGACAAGTTGCTGTGCGAGTACGGCTTTACCATGTAACTGGTTAATGCAAAAGCGTCGTCGGCTATGAACGTGTATGGCGAAATCCTTTCCGAATGTGGCAGCCTGCAAGGTGCCGGTATGTCCACTCTATTATCTTCAATTGCGTACTTGAGATCGGAGTGAAGCCAAACCCCGGCATCTCCGACTCGGCCGTTTACTCCAACATCTACATAGACAAACCGATGATGTGCATCTGATATCGCCATCAGGATAATCGAGTGGTCTCCTTTGTAATTGAAATATGTGGATTGTGAACATAATACATATGTATTATTTAAAACAAATTTTTTACCATCCACTGCGCCAATACAATTTGGAAATCCCCACATTTCGAAAAAATCTTTTGCTATGCTTTCCCAGTCTTGGCCACTGCGTGGAAATGCTAGGTACTCGTTCCTTAAAACATTATATAGTGCTGGAATTGTCTCCTTCAATATTTTAGAGATCGTTGACTGCTGAATCCTAAAGAGCAATTGCAAACTATATTGAGATTCGCCTAAAATGAGTAAGACAGACATCATGGCCTATACAAATTTTGTGTACTTCAAATAAAATTCATACCTGTAGCTAGGTAGCGTAGGGTTACCTGCAGTCGCTCTGCGGGTCCAATGCAGTTTCTCATATAGGTGTTCTGCTTTTCAATATAGGGTTTCACCTTTGTTAAAAGCTACCCAAACTGATCCGGACTCATTCTGAGCGTGCGCACGTACAAATTATAATCTTCATCATGGATTTCTTTAAGGAGTTTGTGGCTAAAACCTGCCGAATAATTTTTCTTATCAGCAAAATGCAAAATGTCTTGGATATTTTATTTAAACTTGCCATCTGCTTCTCTTTGCAACAACCACAATGAGGAAAACTTCTTTTTTTCCTCTTTCGCGATTTCATTTTTAGCAATGAAATAATTAAAATATTTAATTGCAAAGCGCACTGTCCAAGATTTAACAAATCCATTAAATGTCAAACGTGTTGTTACAAATATTGAATCTAGCAGAATCAATTTTGCCTACTGCGCTGCCGGCAGCAGCAATGCCAATGTCACTTTTGAACAATATTGTGCGGCGAATTCAAAAATACTTTGTCTCGCTCACACCAACGACGTTTCCCCATTAACAAAAAATTGCGACAATAATTGTTCGTAAAAATTGAATGTGTCATCCCAGCCTAACCGAATTCATAAAATGGTGTTTACGCACGCACTTTCGGAGGCATTTCATGAAATTATTTTGCAAAATGAGCATAGCATAAACGTAGTATGTATTAGGGTTGTCGAAAATATATCAAAATATCAATATATCGATAACATTTTTTAAAACTGATAAATATATACAAAATTATGTGCTTTCATTGAAGTAAACTTAATAGTAGTAATCCAATTAAAGCAACACAATCAAACGTACTATTATGCCAACCTATTTAAATTGTAATAACTGGAGCACGGAATTTGGAATTAGCGACCAACAGGTAAACACCGGCGGAAATGATACTGCTAGAGGATACGCTGATCGATATAGACATGTTTGTCTGTCTGTCCGTCCGTCCGTCTGTATGAACACCTAGATCTCAGGACAAATGCTTCTTAAGCTAAGTTCACACAGTCAAATTAATTTACACAAACTGTCGTGGCGGAGTTTGCCTGATTCGAGTTCGAATTTGTCTGAGTGTTCACACAAACGTCAAATAAATTTTAATCGAAATTTGTCAAAATTTCGGAAGTTTCGATTGAATTTGGCTTAGTGTTCACACTTGGAAATTTGGTGTGCGTCAAATTTGTTTTTCACAGAAACTATTGTGGAGTGTCGATAGCCGCAGTCAAACTATCGGCTTTCAAAAACAAAGGCATTCCAAATTGCTGGGTGCTTTTCCACCAGAGATATCAATTTCAAGGTGTCCTCTTCGTTTAAGGGTCTGGACAGTCGTGGGCGACTGCGTGCTTGCTTTGCCGGAGGCTCTTCGTAAAGTACTTTTAAAAATGATTCGGCCATCTGATCAAAGACATGTGTTAAATTAAAGTCAAATCCAACATATATGGATAACATGGCGATAATTCTTGTGAAATTTTTGTGATAATTTAATAAAAACTAACTTCGTCCGTGCCGAAATTTTTATACACTCGAAATCGCTTGTCTCAACGGTTAGCGACTTCGACCAAACTTCGCAGATCAGCTTAAAAACATTTAATATTACCTCGTCACGCTGATCAAGAATATATATACTTTATGTGGTCGGAGATGATTCCTTCTATGCGTGGCAAACTTCTGGGCAAAATTATAATACACTTTTCAAGTGTATAAAAATATCTTATTCTACTTTATCTAGTTCCATTATGCTAGTTCTTATCCAAATTAGTAGACCTCGGATTTTGCATATTTGCATATTTTTTTAGGATTAAGATAGGAAAATACTGATGACACCAAAGTTCGTTTCATTAAAAATAGAGATGAAAACTACAGGCATATTTTACTTGTTTTTGCATATTTGTATATAATGCATATGCACAATTTATGACAAAATATGCAAAATATGCAAAATATATGCAAAATATGCAAAATATATGCAAAATATGCAAAAATTTCCTATGTTAAACAAATCAAAAAATAATCTAAATCCGATTCAAACGGTGGTGTATATATTGAAATTTTAATTATTGCCAGATGTTTAAGTAGAGCAAACGATACTTAACAAATTTTATATGTTTAATAATTATTCAATATAATTGGAATTACAATACACAATCATAATTGTCTCTAAATTAATAATTGAGAGGCTTTGACGTTTCTCTGCAAAAACCATCTTGTAAGCGGAAAAGCTTCGCTCAACGTCACAGGAAGTAATTGGAGCAAATTTATATTTAATGATATTTTCATTTGTGACGGGTTCAAGTCCAGACAAATCTTCAGCACTCAGATTTATAATATTATTAATTTTGGAAATGATTTGAAAATCTGGATTTCTCTTCAAAATGGCTTCAAATTTCTCTTTTAAGTCCTTTGAAGTTATGATTTCGGCCACTCTCTCGAAATTCGATTTTATATATATAAAATCCCGATATAGTTGGGGATTCTGTATCAGCTCTTTGGCCAGCTTAATAGATTCCGCATCTTCTGGATTCTGGTAAATGCAAACAAACTAAAGTGAAAATGCTTAAAAATTTCAAAATGTTGTTTGTTCATAAACCCTATCTTACCTCAGTTATTCCCTCAATGTTATCTGCATAAAATGATGCCGTTTTCAACCATGTTCCCCATCTGGTTAAGACCGGTTCTGGTGGTAACTCCTTATTGAGTATTTGCTTGTAGCGTTGTACTCTGAGCGGAGCTTTTATGAACATTTTTTTTACACAAGATATGAACGAGTTAGCGACTGCAAACGATGTTCTTACTTTTTCAGCAATTAAATTTAAACCGTGTGCTAAACAAGTTATGTGTATTAGATTCGGATAAAAAATTTTTAAATTTTTGCCAGCTTTTATCATATAAGCCGCAGCATCCGTTAAGAGCAACAAGATTTTAGATTCATTCCCGTGTGGCCACAGTACACGAATGCTGTCGTTCACAAATCGAGAAACAGTTGCATTATTTACTTCTTCCAACTGTTTACACGATAATAAAAATGAGCATGAAGATTCTTTATCACTCAATACTCCTATAATCAAATTCGCGACATATCGCCCTTGTTTGTCCGTTGTTTCGTCCACTGAAATCCAAACGCTTTCGTCTTTGAAACTGTCTCGAATTTTTTGGATTGATTCTTGGTAGCATTTATCCAAGTAGCTCTTTCTGAGAGTACTTTCATCTGGAATTGGTTGTCCTGTGTATTTTTTTAAAAAATTATTAAATGTAGCATTGCTAAGCACATTCCACGGTATATTTCCCGCAACCAACGCAGTACATAAGTCCATTTTAAATTCATTGTTAGAATTATCTGAAAAGGTGCTGGACGTGTTGCTAGAAGTATGCGCATTTTTGTCGTTGTTGTTATTTGATGCTTTTGACCTTTTGTGAAGTGAAGTAGCAATATGCTGCTGCAATTGAAATTTTTTTCGCAAGGAATCTAAAATATTCAATCCATTAGAACGTACTATAAATTTAACAATCAGGCTTACTGCAAACAAATATTTCGACGAAAAAAAATTTAGAAATTCGTTAACAAATTTAAAAATTGGTTTGCTTAAGCCTGAATATTAAAAACTTTACCTTTTTGTCGCAAGTTTTACAAATTATATTGTTGCCATCAATTTTAAAGCACTTTTCGGATAAGCTGTTGAACCATTTACCTATCAAATTTTTCTTTTATTGGTTGATTTTCGGTATTTTAATTGTTGGAAAAATAACTTGTTTGTTTTAAGATTTAAATTTTGCTTCTCGCTGATCACCTCTTAGATACAGAATGAAAGTAATTATATAATTTTTTATTAGTTAGTTTCACGTTTGTTTGCAAAGCCAGCTAGATTAAATAATTCTAAAAGAAAACATTCCTCTATATTGCTCGCATTTTAATATTTAGCGAGGTGAGTTAATTTTTTCAGGGAAATTCGTTTGCATATATATTATTTGCATATATTATGCATATTTGGCATATATTTTGCATATTTTGCATATTTTTGGCATATTTGCTTCCATATCTTTTGCATATATTTTTCATATTTTCGATATGCATTAAAATTTGTTGTATTTGAATGATAAAAGGTCTAAGTACTAAGTTTGGTACCAATCTGATGAAAATTATGGAAGTGTGGAAAATCCGAGGTCTACAAATTAGTTATCCAAACTGATTTAGAAAAGTCCTAGCAATTTAAATACTCGAACTATCATCACAAGTTTGCCAAAGTTAGTTCTTACATTTGACTTGCAAGATCAAACTCGGCAAATGCGATAACAGTTTGACAAACAGTGTTCACATTGCGTTCAGACAGCGCACAAACTTATCGAAAGCCTGCTTGGTGAAACTCGTCAAATCGGTCGTCAAATAAGTTTGACTGCAAATAAATATGGCGTTCACACACAATTCAATCTTGTTTTGTCAAATTTTCGCCATATATGACAAATTAATTTGACTGTGTGAACTTAGCTTAAGAGATGAGCGCAGCAGGAGCACTGCATTCAGCTCCTTGTCCAGTTACAGAGTATATACAATAATCAGGACTGACCGACTTTCTTACTTGCTATTAAAAATTAAGCCATTGTACACTCTTTTAGGCTTTGTAGGAATGTAATAGATCTTTTGCTATCGAAGTAACCCTTACACTACAGAGAGCTTGCTAAATATACAAATAACAAAGAAGCTGGTTTGATTTTTAAACAAAACAAATGAACTATACTAACCAAAAATATTAAAAATATCAACTGCCAAACACTATTTGCGACTGTTCGCTGAATGTTTACACTTACAAGGTCGTATCCAGAAAAAGTCTTACGACCGCAGTGTAAATTCAGTATAAGTCGCTTAAAGTTTTTAATTCAGTTTCTGATTTGTAGGAACATCACTTTGCCATGCACAGTTGTAGCTAGGTGGCAACGCCGCGCGACCCACCTGCCGGCTTTAGCTTAGTATACACTTCCACCAAAGACTCGCCAAAACAAAAAACTCCAGTCTCTTTGGTGGCAGTCCACACTCAAAACAAAAAGGCCTCGATTAAATACCGATAAAATACTAGATCCGTAGTTTTTGTATTTTTATCGATAGCTCCCTGAATAATTAATTTTAATTATTTCAAGAGGTATCGGACATTGCCGATACACAAATATGCGTAATCGGGTGAAATTTTAATCATTTTCCCATCAGTGATTGAGCGCAATTTTAAAAGTAAGCTACAAATCACCGTGAGACTTCAACCAAACTTAAACTGGGTAATAAATATTAATTTAATTATTGCTAAAGTGTAGCCAAGGTTGGGCCGTGAAGAACGCATGTTAATCATTTCGCTCACTTACTTCAATACTGGCATAACTCAAAATAATCCATTTTGAGAAAAACACGTTTGAAGTTATCAATGGATTTTTACCTAAAAAAAATGGTTCTTTTAGTTTCAACTTAATTAAGTAAAATATTATAAATTAAGAATGCTTATTAATAAACATTAAAAAATATGATGTTTTAACTGAAAAACGAAGTATGTTTGGTCAATATCGACAGCAGGACAACTGAGATATGGGGGTTCTTGCACCAACATGAAAATGAACCTAGAAAATGATATTGCGACATATTCTCACCTCACATGAAAAGTAGAAAAGATAGCAATACGAAAATTTTTGCATAAAATAGTACAGAAGAGCGCGCACATTTCTGCATCATTAAGTCAAAAATCGTATTTTTTGAGTTATGCCAGTATTGAAGTAAGTGAGCGATTTGTATTTATTGATTGTGAAACTCATAATTTAAAATTAAACCAAAAGCTACGCTCTTGGCAATGTGACCATTTTACAAGCATACATCTTTCAATCTGGTCACATTGTCCCAAAACAAAAGAATTGTCACTTTTGGTATTTTTGTTTTGGCGAGTCTTTGGTGGAAGTGTATACTAAGCTTTTGGATGGACAGCGTAAAAAACGATAAGTATAAAAAAACCAGAGTTGCCAAATGATTAGCCGCAGTCGATAACCAGTCGAGTTGTTATAACACTCGTTATCGTGCAGCCATCTAAGTAGGTGATGTTTCGCAATCGAAGAGGTTGAATTTTTCTTAATATTTTTCGTCTGCAGGGAAAACTTCAACAGCTCACAGTATGATGATGCAACGCTCAACGCTCTTGCTGCCCCTGGCCATTGAAGCCACTACTATAAAGGTTCAGCAGCAACGTGGAATGGCCACCTTGAAGACAATTTCCCTTCGCCTGAAATCCGTGAAGAACATTCAGAAAATTACGCAATCAATGAAGATGGTGTCCGCGGCCAAATACACCCGCGCCGAGCGTGATTTGAAAGCGGCGCGTCCTTACGGAGTGGGTGCCCAGCAGTTTTTCGAGAAAACTAAAATCCAGGTCGATGAGAAGGCCGAGCCCAAGAAGCTGCTGATTGCCATGACATCCGATCGTGGCCTGTGCGGTGCCGTGCACACCGGAGTAGTGCGTCAAATCCGCTCGGAGCTCGCTGTGGATGATGTGAACACCAAGGTGTTCTGTGTAGGCGACAAGTCGCGCGCCATGCTAGCCCGTCTGTATGGCAAGAACATCCTGATGGTGGCCAATGAGGTAGGTCGTCTGCCGCCCACCTTCCTGGATGCCTCCAAGATTGCGCATGAAGTGCTACAGACTGGCTACGATTATACCGAGGGCAAGATCGTGTTTAACCGTTTCAAATCTGTGGTATCTTACCAATGCTCTGCACTGCCCATCTACAGTGGTCCCACTGTGGAGAAGTCCGAGAAGCTGGCCATTTACGATTCAATTGATAGCGATGTCATTAAGAGTTATTTGGAGTTCTCGCTGGCCTCGCTCATCTTCTTTACCATGAAGGAGGGTGCCTGTTCGGAGCAGTCGGCCCGTATGACGGCCATGGACAATGCCTCGAAGAATGCCGGTGAGATGATTGAGAAGCTGGCTCTCACATATAACCGCACCAGACAGGCGGTCATTACTCGCGAGCTGGTTGAAATCATCTCTGGAGCCGCCGCCTTGACCTAAGCAGTATAGGAAGGAGAGGACGAGCGTCTGGAGTAACGCTTACGAAATAGAGAAAGTTATAATCTATCTAAAAACCAAAACACAGAATCAATAAATATGAAACAAACGAAATAAATGGATAATTTTGTAGGGGATGATGCTCAGAAGCCAGCAGAACTTCATTATAATATGAAAAAACAATGGAATTGAGGAGAAGTGAGTATTCCCTCTTGCCCGCTTACATCTGTTCTGAATCAGGTTGAGTATATAGGCCAGTTTGACCTTGAAAGCGAATAGCATAACCTGACGATTGTTGCCAATCACTTTGGGGCCATCGGTTAGATTTTGCAGCATTACGCTTGGGATCCGGCGCACAGTGGCCGGTTTGGCGAACTTAGCGTTGCAAAAATCAAAAATTGATGGTCCAGTTTTTTGACCACTTTAATTTAATTTAATAAAGGAAACCCCAGATAGACTGAAAGTGTTTAGTTTTTTTAATTTGGTCAATTATTTTGGATTTTACAGTGGTTCAAAATTGAACAATTTTTCAAACTGTTAAATTTTTGTACTTTTTTGGTTTCAAATGTTACCTTTTGGAACGTATAAAAACCAAACGGAAGTTCCGATTGCAAAAAGCTTTTTTGCTTATTAAAGATGCATCAATTCTAAAGAAAAATGAACAAGACAATTTAATTTTTTTTTTTAGTTTTAGAGTTATTGTCGTTTTACTGAAGTACTACTTTTGTACCTCATTTTCCCACTTTGGTGGACTCGGAAAAGTACAGTCCCGCTAGTTCACGCTTCTAGAGTGGAAATTTTTTTAAAATACATATTTCTAAATAAAAATATATTTATGGGGTCTTGCGCATAGCTGCGCCTTGCGAGCATGAGCGACTTGAACATAATAAAATGCATGAACAACACACTCAGCGGTGTCACAGAAATCTCTTCCAACCAAATTCCAACCCAAAACCAATTCTCGGTGTCACAGGAATCTCTTTTGGTTGGTTTTAAATCTCTCGCGTTTTGTTGGGAGATTTGGCGAAATTCACCACTAAAACAATTTTGATATGTAAAATTGGTATTGGAAATGTAAGCAACGTTATTTTTCTACATAGGTTGCATCAAATGAATTAAATATTTCAATTGTTTTAATATTAAAATTTGTGTTTCAATAATTGTTCGCAAAACCAACCGAACGGTGACAAATCAACTCGCTCTCAACGTCAGCGGGCGCTCTCTTCACATGGTGGCTCTCTCTGAGTACCAACACGCGCTAAGGGTTGCCTAGTTACATTTAATGATTGGCGCAAAAATATTTTTAAATTTTGCATTTTATTTTTGGGGAATATGACTTAAATTTGAATTGTAATTAAAAAATGCATCGTAAAACATGTAACACAATCAAAAAATTCCATTTAAACATCAAATTAACTCAAAACTAAGAGAAGGGAAATTTTTTTTGCATGAAATGACAACCCTGTTTATAGATTTGAGAGAAAAATACCACACAAACCTTCCAACTCGACTTTCAAATAAGAAAATGAAATCTCTTGAAGTTCTGGGACACCGACGGATTTTTCGAGCGATTTGCAAACCAACCAAGGCCAAAATCTCTAGAGATTTCTGTGACACCCCCGACTGTGACAAAAAAAAATCAAAGCAAAACTTCTGGAACGGGACATAGCCTATGTTTTTGGTATAGTTAAATAGAATTTTGTGGCATACTAGAATTTTTTGGATCAAATCGAAATTTTTAATAACGGTAAAAAAAAATCTTTTTTTGCACATTCGGTCACTTTTACACCCATAGCTTCGTCAAATATCCACTGATTTTCATATTTTTACCAGTTTTGGAAAGAAGAAACTTAGGTCTTTAAACGTGCGATACATGACTTAACAGGTTTAATTTTCTTTATTGGAGTATTTGCTAGGTAAACCAATTTTTTTTGTTTTTTTTTTACGATTTTTTTGACTTTGGTGATGTTTTTGAACACTATTTTGGTAGAAACCCCTTATACTTTTTTTATTATTTAAAAAGAATACATTTTCACGAGTAAAACGTGGGTCTATTTTCTAAAATCAGTCAATAATTAGCAAAGTTATGGTATATTTTCGGATTACGAAAGTTGTGCAATATGTTGATGAATCGCGCCTTATAGCACTATCGACCATAGTATTGTTGAGCACTTTATTGAAAATTCTAAGAGAATATTTATTTTAGAATGAGATTGTTTCTAAGTAGGTACTGTAAATTTAATTAAAACATTTTAAGCTACTTTAGTTAATTTGAATTTTTTTAACCATGTTTTGTGACAGTTTAAAGACATATGTTGAACTTATATTACACCGTTTTTTGAAATGCGACTTAAAAATGTTTACTCGATCTTTTCCTTTTGAACTGATCATAATCGGTTTCTCGTTTAAGTGACCAGCAGTAATTCGTCATCATGTTGATTTTATTTTTGCCATCAAAGCGCTTTTCGATAGTAGCGATTTCTTGGTGAAACCTTTCACCTTGTTCGTCGCTAAACTGGCCCAGATTATCTGGGAAGAAATCCAAGTGGGAATGCAAAAAATGGATTTTTATTTGTATTTTTTTTTTGTATTTATTTAATAGAGTTGACAAATAAAGCTGTCAACATAAACAGATTAATCCTAATCTCGCCTCCGCCGAAATTAGGAGAACTTTTTTATGATATGCTCCGACTCACATCAGTTGGGCGGTGGCAAAGATATACAATTATTGGGAAGATAAATGTGATAAAATATTAAATACATTTAGCGACATCGAACCCTCAGAAGCTAATAAATGGTACAAATCGTTATATAACATACATATTATTCGAAACGGGTCATGAGACTCGAAATTAGATCTACTTATAGTTAAGAAAATTGGCCGGAACTGTCTTGTAGATCTAGGTGGGATGGAAAAATTAATTCGGCTCAGTAGGAAACAAGAGTCAATTTGACCGTTTATTAGCTTATGAAGGAACATAACTCCGTGACAGATTCTACGATCTTGCAAGGACGGTAGGCTTAATAGACGGAGTCTGTCCACGTACGATGGCAGGCGACGGTGCTGTTCCCAGTTAAGTCCACGTAAGGCGAACAGGAGAAATTGCTTCTGCACCGACTCAATAAGGCCCCGATATGTTGCATACTGTGGTGACCATACGCATGAGCAGTACTCAAGTATAGGTCGGACAAGTGAGACGTAAAGAAGCTTAGTGGTGTATGGGTCATCAAATTCCTTAGACCAGCGTTTAACAAAAGCAAACACCCCCTTGGCTTTGCTAACGATAATCCCAATATGATCGGAAAAGTTCATATTATGGCCAAATAATACGCCAAGGTCTGTTACCGCGTGTATACGCTCGAGGCTGTGCGGGCCAAGGAAATAGTTGCCCATAAAAGGGGCAGATCGATAGAAAGACATAACACTACACTTAGAGTGGTTTAGGTGCAGCAAGTTGTTGGTGCACCAGGATTGAAGGTGGCTTATGTCATTTTGTAACAGACAATGTGAATCGGGGTCTGTTAGCTGCATACAAATTTTAACATCATCTGCATACATCAACACGTGAGAGTTTAAGATGACGGAAGGAAGGTCGTTTATGAATAAGACAAAAAGCAGAGGACCTAGGTGACTCCCTTGAGGAACTCCAGAGGTAACATAAACCTGCTTGGAGAGGGTGTTTTTAAATAAGACTTTCTGCATACGGTTAGCCAAGTACATTGATATCCAATTGACCAAGAGGTTGGGAAATCCTAAAAGTGACAATTTCTTTAAGAGCAGAAGGTGATTGACTGAATCAAATGCTTTGCTGAAATCTGTGAATATAACATCCGACTGATTTTTCAGCCTAAATCCGTCCCTAATTATTGAAGTAAACTCGAGCAGATTTGTCGATGTAGAACGGCGTTTCATAAACCCGTGCTGTGAAGGAGACATAAGAGAGCAACACTGATGCTGCAACTGAGCGGTTATAATGAGTTCAAAAAGTTTGGGTATGGCACAAAGTTTTGCTATCCCACGATAATTTTGAATATCAGTTCTACTTCCTTTTTTATGAAGTGGTATTATAAATGATTCCTTCCAGATATCAGGAAAAAAGCTGTGGTGGAGAGATAATTGGAAAATTTTAGAAAGAGGTTCGCATAAAGCATTTGCACAATTCTTGAGAACACAGCTAGGAACTTGATCAGGACCAGAA
The DNA here is from genome assembly GCA_018904275.1 of Lordiphosa clarofinis. NCBI lineage: Eukaryota > Metazoa > Arthropoda > Insecta > Diptera > Drosophilidae > Lordiphosa > Lordiphosa clarofinis. Next base: position 217,236 of record JAEIGQ010000273.1, read on the forward strand.
GAGAAGGAAGATTTTACAAATTTGAGATTTTCCAACACAATACTTTCATCAACGACAGGCATGAAAATGCCTGTCGAATGCGGAATAGAGTAGGGGTAATTAGTTGAAGTATTATAAGCATAAGAAGAGTATGTTGTTTGAAAAAAATCAGCGAATAAGTTGGATATGTCAGCATCGTTGCATGCCGTGATAGTATTATACCGAAGAGAAGGAGGAAAAGGAGAAGTTTTACGCTTAGAGTTCACAAATGAAAAGAATTGCTTAGGGTTTTCTTTAAATTCATTTTTACACCTCAACAGGTAATTTTGGTAGCATTCGGAATTGTGATTGAGAAAGTCCGACTGAGCGGCTAAGTATCGGGAATGATCGTCCAGTTGCCCAGTCCTTTTATATTTTTTGTGCAGTCTGTTTTTCACATTTTTAAGATTCGACAATCTCCGAGTGAACCAGAGTGGCTTGCAATGTACTACGGATAATGAGGGACAAGGCACGTACAAGTCGAATGCGAAATTAAGCGAACGGTAAAACAAATCAATTTTGAATTCTGGACTGGCATCAGAATCGAGAAAGGACCAGTCAACCTGCGAAAGATGTTGATTTAGTTCAATAAAGTTAGCTTTACGGAAAAGGCGATTTGATCTAGGCCCAAGCTCAGGTGCTGTTACTGAAGAGGTAGAAATCTCCAACACTACCTCAAGAGTTGGGTGATAGGCGTCTTCAGGGGTAGAAAGAGGGTCGATTCTACTGACCCATGGGTTAGAGAACTCTGAGGCAAACACCAGATCTAGAAGCTTGCCATTGCTATTATATATAGAATTCACTTGACCCAAAGAAAGGTCTATGATACCATGGACAAAGTCATGCGGACTCGTTGGAACTAAGACATTTGAATCATCAAGTGGCATCCAAGCCAGACTTGGCAGATTAAAATCGCCTAAAACAACTAAGTGATCATTATCTCTAAGATGTGATTGTATGGTACATATTGCAGATAAATGATGCATATATATACTGATGTCTGATCGAGGGGGAATGTAAGAGCAAGAAACATAAATATTAAAATCCGGAAATGTAATTCGGATAGACACAAATTCAATGTTGTGAACATTATCGAATAATATTATTTCGGAAGAAAGGGTTGCTTTAACGGCGATAAGAACGCCACCGCCGAGGCGTATAGAACGATCACATCGGTGAACGACATAGTCGTTAGAAAAAACTTCACTATCAGATACAGAACAATTAAGCCAAGTCTCCGAAAAAGCAATAACATTGGCATCGAAGGAGACACTGTTAGTATACAATCTATTAAGCTTGCCTAATAGACTGCGCACATTCTGATAGTGAATTATAAAGGCTGAAGTCAGTTTTTTGATAGGTTAGAGGCAGATGAGAGGATCGTGTTGGTTTTGGACTTGCCAATGTACTCACTTACAATTGTATGCTCTGGCCAAAGAGAAGGCTCAAGAATTCTAGTGAACAGGGATTCTGGTATTTCAACCTTAAAAGAAGACACCCTTCGCTTCTTCTTAAACACGAATTTAGTGACGATGAGTTCGGTGACAGAAGTGTTCAACCTGTGGCTTAGGTGGAGTTTAACATCGTTTGCCGATGCGCTATGATTTAAACGTGAGACAAATATTGCTTTTAGGGGAGCGACCCCAGATATTGGCATTGGTTTTCTTGGTGCAACACCCCATATAGGATTTCCAGATGTTCCAGTCAAGCCATTGTTGGATAGAGGGAGTAGGACACTCGGTGGGTTTATCGTGATACCGGATCCAGATGCATTATCCAATGCATTATCCAAGTTACAGTTGGATGGTGGAGGAAGTTGCTCCATAATCGGCGCAGTCGTGGTAACACCAGATGAGCCTGCTGCGGCACTGGTAGCAGAAGCAAGAGTATGAGGTACAATTACCAATGTATTGTCCGAAGTAGCCGAAGCAGGCTTTCCAGACATGAGAGTAGGACCATCAGCAGGTACGCCAGTGGACGAGTGGATAGAAACTGTTGCAGGGGGGTCAACAGAAGCCACGGCGCTAGAAGTTGAAGCTGATTCAGGGTCCTCCGCAGGGCTAAATTGCATAAGGGCGGTGGAATCTGAAACTAATAAATTATTATAAGAAAGGAAACTTTGTGTCTTTTTCCTTTTTGCCGAGGCACTTAGCACTTTAAGATTCTTGAAGTTGGAATGTGCTGTCAAAAATCTGGAATGTAATTCCTGAAATCCGGAGAACAGAAACTGATATTCCGAGTTTGTTTGCCTTATGAACGTCTTCATTTCCGATTCGAGATGCTTGCAGCTTGGGCAGATCCAGATAAGGCCAATGTCTTGCTTTATGAGGCCCGCAACTTGAGTCCCGACATGCCCAAAGTTAGCACAACCAGAATGAGCTGTGTTATCACAGAGCCAGCAATTAACAATAGGCTGGCGCTGTGTGATTTTATGATTAAAAACACAGTTTTCAGCGCAGCAGGTACTCATTGTGTATGTATGTGTAAGTTACAGCGGCAGCCCAAAAAAAAAAAAAAAAAAAAAAAAAAATGAAAAAAAATGAAATGAAATGAAAGAAATGACAGCCCATTTCATTGTACGCACATAAAAAATTGTTTACAAATGTAACATAGTCGGCGCTCCTGTTATTGCCAAGAAAATTATCACAGAGCGCAATATAACTTTCCCAAGCACGTTTCTCAACAGGGTCTAATTGGTCTGAAATCGTCACTTTTCATTAGCTTTCGAATCTGAGGTCTGATAAAAACACCTAAACGTAGCGAAAAAGAATTAAAATCGATCAAATGCTGCCAGCAATTTGGAAAACAAAATACATACCTGCCTTTATTTTTGCTTCACTTAGTCGTAGAAAAGTGGCTTTTAGATGATGAAAAGCTTCGCTTTCTACATCCAACTTCTTTACGAACTGCTTCATATAGCCCAGTTTCAAATGCAGTGGTGGCAAAATTATATTTTCAGAATTAACTAAAGGAATCTTTAAGACATTTTTTCTACCAATTTGTGGTAACGCACGTGGTGGCCATTTCTTGCGTTCATAGCGATTTGGTGCTCGGCTGTCCCAATCACAAAGATAGCATGGATACTTCGTGTTTCCACCTTGCATGCCGAAGAGAATTGTCAACACCTTGAGATCTGCAACAATTTTCCATTTGTATGTTGCGTAGTTCACAAATCGGAGTATTTTTTCCATGACTTCATAAGTTTCCTTAACGCCAGTAACGTACGCAATTGGGATTGAGGGAAATTGGTTTTGGTTGTGCAATAAAACAGCTTTTAAGCCTATACAAATTAAGATTATAAGTTCAATATCAATTAGTAAATACTAAATACTAATAAATTTTAATATTTGTACATACTTTTGCATGATCCATCAATGAAAAGTCTCCATTCATCGACATTGTGTTTGTGATCTAATGCATTTAATAATTTCGCTACATCTGCGCAATACACAAACTCATTGTTATCGGCATCGGACTTAAAATTCTTTCCCAGTAACACCCTTTCGCTGCTCCTTCTATTTGCTGTAATTAAGAATTCACTTTCTACCAGATTCCACTGTTTAAGTCGTGAACCAAGCATTTCTCGTTGTCGGCACGACAAGTTCAAGTCCTGAACAAGATCATCAAAATCCTTTTTTGATATGATGTGTCGTTCTGCAGATTTGGATCCTGATAGAAGGAACTGTTCTGGGTCCTCATATTCATATTCATCAGCATCACTATCACACGACCTCATGACATAGGGGCTATCAGTTGCGGCGATTGGTTTTTTAACGGTTGAAACATCAGCGTACTTTATAGCCGTGCGTGTCTTAAAGCTGTGGCCAGATAAGTTGGTTTGGCAAAAATAGCAATCATGTTGTTTATGATAAGGCTGATGATGCCAAGTCATGGGCACAGAAAATGGCAAAGTGAATGACGAATTGTCTTTCACTTTGTTTATTAAAGTGCAACAACACTTGCAAATATATTCTGGTTCGTACCAGCTACTAGTTTGGTAAGAACGATCGAAGATAGCATTGTATGTTTTCACTACTGAAACATTATTTCGAAAATTACGCCTTCGACTAATGTCCGTAAATAAACCACAAACATAGCAAAACTTATTTCGCTTATTACACATTTTAAATTTAAATTTCAACGCTTCAATGCCAATCTCTTATGTTTATTTGTTTAAGTTGTTCTGCCTATGCTTTCAATAACGGTAATACCGTTACGGTATCATACAAAAAGATCAATTCAATAACGGTATCATACGAAAAGTTCAATTCTCTCATTCCACTCGTGTTCGGCCAAATTGAACTTACGCGGAGGTTAATACACATCATGAATCTAAAATATCGGCAAATGGCTTAAAAAAATTAATAACTCGATCAAAAACTACTCGATTTTAATAAACTAAATTGCAAAATACGCGAAATGGAATGTTTTTTGAAACTGCATACTAAAAGTAAACAGTTTTATACAAGTTTGACTTATTAATTTTCGTTCAAAGTAAGGCGAAGTCGCTAAAAACTAAAAAAAATCATTATATTTTTACATGTAGCCCCCTTAATTTTTATCCGAGATTGCAATGTAATACACCGTTGGAAAGGTGCTAGTTTTTTCCTTCCAACGACGTATTACATGCTATTGAACGATGCATAGTTTAAGACATATGATTTTTTAACTCCATCAACCTCGCTAATACGGGTTTTTAGCCATTATTCCAAATTTTGACGTGCACGAAAAATTTGTGGTATGCCACAATGTTACATTTAACTATATCTACAACCTACACTATGTCGCATCCCAGAAGTTTTTTGACTGTCACACCGTGTTATTATTATATTATATACTCTCAAACAGAGGTATGTTTACTTAATTGTGAATATAGCGTTTATTTTTCATCCGATTTCGATGACCAAGGGCAAAAAATGTTCGTTAAAGATTACCCAATCCTGTCAATATCTGAGACCTGAGCAATTTTTATGGTAAGATTGAAAAAAACTTAATGAAAGGCAGCAAAAAATTAAAAATTATCAAAAATTTTTCAAAAATCCAACTTTGAAGTGCCATAGCTTCGTCATTTATGGTTGGATTTACAACAACTGTCGATTTTTTAAAAAATAATTTTATTATCTTTAATTTTGGTTCCAGTTTATACACACCGGTGGACCTACCTTTTTTCAAAACAACGCGATATCTCAAGAACCGTTCTATTTTTGACATATCTGAGAGCAGATTTGAATTCAGCGTGCGATTTTACATTAGAATCAATTGCTAAAAGTGCGGGATACAAAAACTTTTCAAATTTTGCGACATAGTGTTATTGAATGTAATAAAGTTAATTTTATATATGAAATTCTCGTGTCACAATGTTCGTTCCCGTACTCCTCCGAAACGGCTTGACCGATTCTCATGAAATTTTGTGAGCATATTGAGCAGGTCTAAGAATCGGCTAACATCTATTTTTCATACCCATTAGTGATAAGGGTTGTCCACCCTTAACATAACATATTAATATATATAAACAAGAGCGCAAGTTAAAGTCGGCTCTAACCGACTTCGATAAACCCGTTACTCATGAAAAATTATGTTTAACAGCGTTCCTGCGTTCCTTTGGGTGAACATATGAAAAGTATGCAACACTTTTTTAACTCGGCTATTTTTCACATTTTCATAATTCTCATAAATTGAAAACCGCTCAACCGATCTTTATCATTTCTTCGGCAAATTGATACATTTTGCTAATTACTAACTATCTCTAAAAGATACGAATTATCTATCTTCAAAAAATTTCCAAATTGCAGGGGCTGGAGGGGGCGAGGCCAAAATTTGAAATAAACTTGATCTGCGTGCAGATAAAAGAAGCATTTGTCCCATACATGTCAAACCTCTATCTTTTACCATCTCTGAAATCTAGGTGTTCATACAGACGGACGGACGGAAGGACGGACAGACGGATAGACGGACATGTCTATATCGACTCGGCTGTTGATGCTGATCAAGAATATATATACTTTATATGGTCGGAAATGATTCCTTCTGCCTGCAAAATATATCGATTTGCCGAAGAAATGATATGGATCGGATCTCCCTCGCCCCACCCCCTTCCACCCATTCACAACTAACACCACACAATCTTAGAGAGAGAGAGAGCGAGAGAGTGAGAGAGAGAGACTTTGAGATGAGCGCAGCACCAGCATTGCATTCAGCTTCTACTCCAGGTACAGAGTATGTTATAGTCGGGCTTGATCGACTTTCTCACTTGTTTGTTTTTTCATCCGATCAAGTTCAAACTCATTTTCAAAGATCTATATGAAAATTCGACAACAACTGCATACCAATCTTCCGGAAAATTAACCCCGCTGGTTGGAAAGTGTGTGGTCAAGGTTGTGGGGGCGAAACTTTAGTTGCCAGCGATTAGCGCCAAATTCATTTTTAAAATTACACATAACAAAACATAAGTTGTAAGCATAGTACGCGAAATAATTTGACACGTGTTTTCCCGATTTTGGAAAATCCGCACACGAGGAAAATGGCCGGAAAATTCTGAATCCAAAAAAGTATTTATCGTACCATTGGCTTGAAACTCGGTTTGTAAGCATAGTTCGCGAAATGATTCGACACGTGTTTTCCAGATTTCGGAAAATCCGTCATAGAGGAAAATGGCCGGAAAATTCTGCATGCAAAAAAAGTACTTTTCATCCGAGTGACTTGAAACTCGGTTTGTAAAATCAAAATGGTAATTCAATTGTGTTTTCATTTTCTGATGTTGGAATTACCGCCGGGATGCCCACTGGGAAGTGGTTGGGAATTGGATGGGATGTGGTGTGATTGGGATGTGGGCGGGAAGTGGGTGGCAAGTGGGTGGAATGTGGGTGGTAAGTGGTTGGGAAGTGGGTGGTATGTGGGTGGGATGTGGGCGCTTAGTGGGTGGGATGTGGGTGGAGAGTGGGTGGGATGTGGATGGGAAGTGGTTGTGCATTGGTTCTATACTGTTGAAGGCGCAGCGGAGCGCGACGAGTTATTTGCTAATGAAACAAAAGTAATCTTTCATGGTTGTCTATAACAAACAATGATTTGTAATGTACACACATTACGCTTCACAATTTCAACCCAAATTTATACAACTGACACGCGGACGAAGTCGCGGCGGCTTTTGCTAGTAGTTAATAAAAATAATCATACTCATATGAAGAGCACATGCGAAGGTATTTAGAGACAAGGAGGCGCATATTCGATGATCACCAGGTTGCGGGCGTGCGATTGATTTCACGGAGGGTCAGAATAGCGCGCGAGAGATTCAGGAATTGTCGAGCGGTGCGAAGACAAGTCATCGCAGCAGTACAGCGAACAGCTGAGCCTGATACTCGAGCCTTTGCGGAGGTTACTTTAGCAGGACGACGTCTGAGTGGTTTGCTCGATACGGGAGCCAACGTGCGTCTGCTAGGTCGAGGCTGCAGAGAGTTGGTTAAGGAGATGGGATGGTCAGTGGAACCATATAACTCCACCGTGAAATCGGCGTCAGGTCACGACAGGTTTATCATAGGACGTTTCAAAGTTCCAGTAGAATATGCAGGCCGGAAGTGTATGATAACCCTGTATCTATGTCCATATCTCGAACAGACAGTCTATTTCGGGGTTGACTTTTGGTGGACGTTCAATCTAGCGCCAGCCGTGCTCGGCGAGCAATCACCAAATAAAGAAAAGAGGGAGCTTAGCATCGCCGAGGTGATGATCCAGAAGATTGGCCATTATGTGGATGAGGAGGTAGAAGCATCTGACCCAGAAGCCTGGCGTCTAGAAAAGGAAGAAAAAATAAAATTAGAAATCGTGAAAAAGGAATTTTTGACATTTGAGGCTGTCGGGTTGGGGAAGACCAATCTTGAAGTCCACAAAATTGAGCTGGTAGAGGGATCCCAGCCAGTAAAGGATAGACATTATCCAATGTCACCTCCAGTCCAGCAAACCGTATGGGATGAGGTTGACAAGATGTTGGCCCTTGGGGTAATCGACGAAAGCCAAAGCCCATGGAGGAACCGAACTACCGTAGTTCGAAAACCAGACAAGAATCGTTTCTGCCTAGATGCCAGGAAATTAAATGCGTTGACGGTGAAAGACGCGTATCCGTTACCGTGCATAGAAGGAATTTTGGCGTGGGTGGATCAGACGCACTACATATCCAGCGTAGACTTAAAATTTGCCTTTTGGCAAATCGAACGGGAGGAATCGAGCAGGCCCTACACCGCATTCACAGTTCCAGGACGGCCTTTATACCAGTTTCGCATGATGCCGTTTGGGATGTGCAATGCGGCCCAAAGATTATGCCGCTTGATGGATCGGATCATTCCAGCAGAACTGCGTTCCAACGTCTTCGTCTATCTGGACGACCTTTTAATAATCGCCCCGGATTTTGAAACACACATGCAGTATCTGAGACTGGTAGCCGGATGTCTAAAAAGGGCCAATTCAAAAATCGGTATGGGAAAGTCGAAATTTTGTTTCAAGGCGCTGAAATACCTGGGGTTCATAATTGGCGGGGGAACTTTGAGGACAGATCCAGATCGTGTATCGGCAATTAAAAACATTCCTGAGCCCAAATCCCTCAAGGAGGTGAGAGCCTTCCTCGGTACGGTACGTTCTTCTCAGCCAAAATGAACAAACACCAGCTGAACTACTCAGTAACGGAGAAGGAATGCCTGGCTGCAATCATGGCCATTCAAAAGTTCCGACCCGACGTGGAAATGCTGCCATTTACAGTCATCACTGACCGTGCTAGTCTCAAATGGCTCATGTCACTGAAAGACTTAACCGGCAAGCTTACTCGATGATCGTTAAAATTGCAGAGACACGATTTTAAAATCGTGCATCGCAAAGGAGCTGATAACGTAGTGGCGGACACATTATCCCGCTACCTGCAACACGGAACTGGAGCTCGAGGTTGATACGGCGTTGGGATTCGAAACCAACGAATTCCAGTCCGCGGAGTACTTGTCATTAATCGAGGAAATAAGAGCAAATGAGGAAAAAAAAACCACATCTAAAAGTGTTAGGAGGCGTCATCTCCAAGAGGGTGAATTTTAACCGTCTCGATGAACAGATGGAGGGTACCACATGGAAGATTTGGATTCCGGAATCACTGACAGCTGAACTGGTAAGACGTGCTCAAGAGGATCCTATTGCAGCGCATGGAGGAATCGCAAAGACGCTTGAGATATTGCGGAGACAGTTTTATTGGCCCAAAATAGCCAGTCATGTGGCGCGTGTCATCGGCGGATGCGAAATCTGTAAAGAGGTAAAGGCCGTGAACTACAATATGCAAGTCTGTTTGGGGAAGGAAGTGGTCACAGAGCGGCCGTTCCAGAAGATCTACGTAGATTTCCTGGAAAAGTATCAGAGATCAAGGAAAGGCCACGCGTGGATTTTTATATTGGTGGACCACTTTACAAAGTTCACGATTCCAAAAGCCCTGAAAGAGGCAACGGCCAGCAATGTGGTGAACTTTTTAGTGAATGAGGTGTTCTACAAATTCGGAGTGCCGGAAACTCTTCATTTGGACAGCGGCAAGCAATTCCTCGCCAACGTGTTAAAAAACATGGTAGACGCGTTCCGAAGCAATGCGTCCGAAAGGGTTAATCGGACGATCATTCAAGCCATTCGTACGTATCTGGAGGAGGATCATAGGGAGTGGGACATGTATTTGCCCGCACCCAGAAAATGTTCTTTCTAAAATACGCCAAACGCCCTTAAATTAAGAAATTCTCCCATATTTTTGCGCATTGGGTAAGTTCGCTTTGATTTTGGAAAAGGCCTCTCATAAAAAATACAACTTTATACAGGCCAAAAACGCCCCAAAAATAAGAAATTCGCTCTAAAAACCAAATGCTTTTCTAAAAAATAAAAAATTGTATTTTAGATTTTAGGGCAATTTTTCTAAAAAACACTTAGACAATTTTAGCTGTTCGGTCGATTTAAAATTCCCAAGCGGTTATGGCAGCGCTGGCATAAGGAGGAAGCAGCTGACAGTAAACAATGAAAAAAAAGTTTTAGGGGGAGGTAGGGTAGAACCGACCACAGACCAACCCGTGTGTGGTTGTGTTTTTGGATCCACCCCGCCCCAACCCTGTTTTTAGGGTTTGTCCCCCCCCCCCCAACTACATGTTGTTTATAGGTTCCGGTTGCCAAGGGCAGTAGAGTAACTGATATAGCTGTGCGCAGGCAGTTGAAAATCGTCTTCCGTTTTTCCTGGCAATTAGTTTTTTTCAACAAAGTTTATGTGTTAAGTGCCGAGTGAATGTAAGTAATATAGGAAGCAAAAGTTAAAGTCGCTAGTTTTCTCTAACGGTAATTGTCTGTAGTGACTCGAGGATCCTCAAGGGTACACGCTGGTACTGCATTCCCGCCGGCGAAAAGGCTAGAGGCTAACTGAAACTCCCTTGGTTGAACCCGAGCACACATTTCGACAGCCAAAAATCAGAATTTCAAAGGCACTTTGCGCGAGGCTACAGTACACAGACAGGAAGGTCGATTTCAGCATCCAGGAGGCACTACAAAAGAATTTTCCGAGTAAGTTTGTTCGAATCGAGGGTGGCCAAGCTCAAATAAATCCGAAGCCTGTGCCCCCCAAGGAAGACACCTGTGGCTAACTCGTATTCGCACTGCCAACAGCAGTAACTCTACAACATATAAAACGTCACATCTACGTCAAAATCGACATTTACCTGGCATCTACGCCTGGTTCGAAACTTTGCTAACTGAGCTATACATATTCCACTTGCTATACATCCCTGTAGCTCTGCTGGTGTCAAGTGACTACCCGGCCTAACGACCTGATGCATCACTGAGCGTAAGTCCCGTCGTTAACGACAGTGCACCCATCACCGTATTAACGACTGGTGATGCAACGTCGTACCGACTGGTACGTTGTGCAGACATTCGCTCAATCATTCACCAAACCACTAATGATTTTTAACTAGCGAATGGTGAACGATCTAGTTTCAAGAAAATCGTTAACGACTCAGCACCACCTAAAACACTACACAGAGAAAAATATCCCGTTCTAAAATCATAACCAAATGGTCATGATTGTGGTCAACAGACCATTTCATTTTTCGTTCATAAAACATGAACGGTAGTTATGAAATGCGAAAAAGTGTTCATGAAAATATAAATATTTTAGCTTTTTTAAGTTTTCAGTGCTTATTAACATTTATTTATATCATAGGACCAGAGTGCATTGTAAAAAATATAGACAATGTTTAAAATACCTAAAAAAAAATAACATAAAAAAAAAAACAGGACACGTCGGGGATTGGAAACCACGACTTCGGCGTGCTAAGCGAATGCCTTACCGCTGGGCCACAGGGCTTGGATCTGTCCGGCAGTCTCAATGCTTACTTAAGCACTTCATTCTTAAGCATTCATTTCTTAATTTGATTTTGTCGCTGTCTTGCGCGTGAGCTGGATGGTCGTGTGAGTTAAAATGACGTCGCCCGTTCAGTCTCTTCGAGTTCCTGAGTTCAAGTCCCAGACTAGGTGAAGCCAGAAAATTTTTCAAATTAATAATTCTAATAAAATTTAGCTACAGCTTAGAAACGGTTGTGGTTGTTGCAACGCGGCGGTGGGTGAGCACCACTGGGTGGTGTCATCTCTTCGCTCCCCTTCCCGAGTAACAACCACCCTGGAGGAGGAGACTTCCATATTCACCTATAACTAACTATGTTTTTTTTTTTTTCTGGATCTTGGTCGCCGACAAAGCGAAAAAAAAATGTTCTTGAAACGAGCACAAAATGTTTATAACACAAGCACTAACGATTTTGTTAACGATTTTGCACCAGCGAATCGCTAGCTCCCCGCACCCGTCACCTCGTTAACGACTGGTATTGCAACGACTTACCGGTACGTTTTGCGGACATTGCCATACAAAATTCGTTAGGCAAATAACATGGCTGGTGGTTAGGCTGGTGACTGGTCCTCACTACCGTGAGTTAGCGAATTCGTTAATGATGCACCAGTCCAACCGAACTACAGGGATTCATTTCGACTCTACGAACATCATATTTATTTCTTAGGACTAATAGTGGTGGACTTGCGGATTTCGATGCTGCAGCAGTGTGGTCAGTGACGGCGGTTGGATTCGGGAGTCAGGTTGGGACTGTGGAGAAACACGTCGAGACTCTGGAGAAGTCCGCTGGGAATCGGGAGATCTACGGTGGGGCTCTGGAGAGGTCCGCAGGGAATCGGGAGATCTGTGGTGGGGCTCTGGAGAGTTTTTTCTGCCTCGCTCATAGATGTGAAGCAGCGTGTGGTGGTCCCCTTGGCACACTCGGCATTTGTCTCCACTTCGGCATGAGGTTTTGGAATGTTGATAAGCCAAACAGTTGGGACAGTATTTGATTATTAATACTGCCCTCAACCGCTTTACTGCCTTCAGTCGCAGGAAATGCTTGCACTTTTTGGGGGCATGGATACCTCCTGGGCAAACACGGCAGCGGAAACTCATCGTTCCTCGAGGGGGTCTGTGCGCCTCAGCCAGTTGGTTCTTCTTGTGGTTGCGTGGGGCCATTTTTGACGAAGACAACGTACTATATAAACAACATGAAAAAACATATAACGGATTAGAGATTGTTATTTATATTCTTGGGTGAAATTGGGAGTAGAAGGATTGGATATTGGATGCTATCGGGAGTAGGACAAGTTTGGAAATTTTTAAATTAGCCGGGTTATCGGAACCGGGACAGGTTTTATGGACTCGGCCAAGGCGCCACTCATTGAAGGGAATATTATCTTCTTTAATGATAACCATGTCCCCTTCTTCGAGATTTCTTGTGGGATATTTCCACTTGTTTCGCTTATGGAGTTCTTTGATATACTCGTTCTTCCACCGCGAGCACAGCTGCTGGTTTAACGCTTTAAGGCGTGTAGTGGTTGCTGGGGTGTCTTCGAAAAGTGGTTGGTTGTCTTCCTTCGGGGCACAGCTTTTCATAAGCACGTAGCTCATTCGGCGATGGGGTGGGTTGTTGCCATTCCATAACTGCATCCACACAAACTTTAAAGATAGGACCTCTTCGGAATTTAAATAGGGAGCTAGACTCCACGAAATCGAATTAAACGACTCTAATTAAGACCAATAGCAAATTTACAAAAAACAAAAGGTGAAGATCAGCATAAGACGCGTATTAAGTTGGGGCGAGGTCTAAGATGGTGATTGACACTCGCGTTCTCTACCCTACCCAACCATAATCTCCAGCGCTGCACTTTAGCGGAGATACCCTGTAAGAACTCCTCCTACCCTTCTATGTTACATGTCGCTCAGGAACAGACAAAACTTTAGTGGTTCATTTTAAACGTTATAAATTCGGATGTTTATTCATAAAACTCGACGGGGGGCCAAACATAATTCATGGTTTGGAATAGTGGGAAATATAACGTAATTGTAAACATTAGTTTTAATTAACCTAGAGTTTTAATATTTATTAAATTTACTAAATGTATGTGTGATCGTGATTAAATGATTGCATAATTTTTGTAGGGGTAATATTTCATTGAACGCAAAAGGGAAAAATAGCTAATCTAATTATTTTATAATTATTTTGTTTAAATTAAATTTCTATATTCATGTTGAGTAGTGTAGGTTGCTATTATAATTATTATTTATTTACTTGAATGCCACAGTAAATGATTTAAATTTCAATTTTTTTTTTTTAAATTTTATAAGTACGTGTGGTTAAACATTTGGCAGTCACTGTGCAAAGAGGTTACTAGAGGCCAGCGCGACAGCTGTTCTAGCACTGATCGGCTAACGAAAATGTGTTGGTTGTTGTTGCATGCGATATTTTCTTGTATTTATGATTTATAGCATGTGAATATTCATGGCATGTAATGGAAAGCGACCAAGAAAGTGATCAATAAAACACTTACATACATCCATCCAAAAGCTCGATCGTTGCAAGGCCTTACAGCGCGACTTTGTTGATGTTGTTGGTGTTGGTGTTAAACGATGTTGCTGAAAGGCTGGGTGTTTATTTATATAGGTTAATTTACTTTACTTGGAGGCTCAAACAAATGTTTCTGTGCCTTTGATAGGCCTGCCATGCGTTAGGGTTCTTTTTTTTCTTGCACAATCAACTACACACACACTTTTGCTGCTCCGATGTACCAACTACCAGTTGACCATGGCCTTGTGGGCTAAAATTAATGCTTAGAGTTCATGGGGGATTCCTTTTTGTATAGTTTTTGGCGGTTTTTGTGATGAACAAAATTTCACCCACACGAAATGAGCCGAACTGGAGGAAGGTCGCGATCCAACTAAGCCTGAGTATTAGGTGGAAGCACGCGTAGGCGAAAGCTTTCGGAGAGGGGAATGCACATGGGCGTTGTCTTCCTGACACGTGGAGGGGGGTCGTCCGCTGGGGCTAAAGCCTCTGGGAGTGATAGTCCAACTCTCTTAATTTTTCGCTGACCCACACCAATACACAATGAAGAGAATAGGGTCTCTCAGCGGCTAACGTTGGCAATTGGTGTGGGTGGGGGGAGGCAATATAAAGATGCTGGACGCACGTATGCAAGCCAGGCGCACTACGAATGAAAAAAAGCAATTTCAGCCAAGAGAATTTTGACCAATATGTGTGGCAGCACATACCTTTCTTGTGCGAATACAAGAAAAGTATTTTGGTCTCTTGCTGATCGGTTTCTGGAGGCGGATGCCTGCAGATTAAGTTGTCGCTCCACTTATGGGCGTGATGGCAATGGATTTCCAAAATTCTCAAAATTACTTTGTTGATTTGCACAGCCGACGCGGTAGTTATTGAGCTATAATTGTCTACAGCTTGTGGCACTACGCGATTCACTACTTTTGTCAAGACTTGTGTTTTTTATTCGAATTTTCGTCCGATTTTAACCTCACACGTATAGCAAAAGGGAGCTATCCGACGTGGAAACTTTAGAAATATGACCGATCAGCAAAGAGGCTGAATGAGGCCGTGTGTGGGCTTATATAGGCCGAGATTTCATAGGACAAGCTTTTTCTATCGAACTAAGCTGAAGTTGGATGCGCTTAAGAACAGAGAAATAGTTTTCTCTCTTTAAGCTCTGTACTAAAAGAGGTTGGCAATTCGACGGCATTTAAGTTTCTCGCATGCGACAAATTTGTCAACTATGCCATGGGATAAAAAGATGTGCAATTTTAATTGGTATGAATATGGGCTAATCCGAAAATTTTTAAACCAAGGGTTGAAATTTAAAGTTGTCCAAAATCTAAATGTTTGTTAATGGAATAATAGGGTACATATTCAAGCTTAAAAATATGTAAGCAATATTGTTCTACGGAGGTTTGTCTGCTCTTGGCAGAGGCATACCTACACCTTCCTCTTGCTTCTATTAATTCTTAAAAAAAAAAAGGGTTTTTTATTGGTCACAAAAATGGTAAAAACAGTCGTTATAGTATTTTCCGCTTAGCAAAACTTAAAGTTTGTTTCATTTCCTTTAATTTAAGGTACTCATTATATTTGTAGGATATCTAATATATATTGAAAATTTAAACTAAAAATCGGTTTACTGTGTGTAACGTCCGCAACGGAAAATTGGGTTTTTTTAATTTAGCAGAATGAATTTTAATAATTCGGTTATCCAAACTTACTTTATAAACAGAGCTTTTTATGCCCTTTAAACTGATGAAAAAAAAATATACCTTTATTACACATATTTTTGAAAAAAGTTAATGTGAAAATGTGTAACGTCCGCAACGGCAAGAAAATACTCAAAAATTTTTTTTTTTATTTGAGGTGGAAATAGGTGTTTATAATGGATTATTGCCTGCTGAGTCTGAATCTGGGCTCTAAATTGCTCTAAGTTGTCGAGAATCCGAAAAACATAACCTCAAAGTAACAAAAAGTGTGTTTAAATAATATTAATATTAATAATTGATAAATATCGATAAAAATCGGTATTTCCAACATCGGAAAATGAAAACCCAAATGAATTCGAGTTTTATCATTACAAACTGAATTTCAAGCCAATCGGATGAAAAATAATTTTTTTGCAAGCAGAATTTTACGGAAATTTTCCTCGTGGGCGGATTTTTCAAAATCTGGAAAACACGTGTCGAACTATTTCGCGTACTAAGCTTACAAACCCAGTTTCAAGTCAATCGGATGAAAAAAAATTTTTTTTATACTATTTGGGTCAATGGAAAAAGTGTAACGTCCGCAACGTAACGTCCGCAACAGCACAAAAATTAAGATATTTTAATAACGGGACCACTTATCATTCTTTTGAAAGCTGAGTTGAATTGGTCATATATTCAACTAAGTTTTTGTTATTAGACTTTTTTTTGTTTATTATGCAAAATTCGCTAAAAAATGTGGAAATGCACATAAGCCTCAAAGTCGACTTCCATTTTTTGTAACGTCCGCAACGGAACTTTAAACAAGCATAACTTTTTTTCAAAAACAGATAACCGATTATCTTAAATTAGGTTTGAAAGTACTCCCAAAGAACTGCATTTTGCACCAAAAGTATTTCAAATATACCAAAGTGGACGCCAGCTGTGTCAATTTTAAGAAGCAAATTTGCGTACAAATGTAACGTCCGCAACGCAGGATTAGCCCATATACAAAAACCACGGCCATTACAGGCGTTGCCAGCGATTAAGGATTGAGGACACGCTGTCATTAATCGGTGGTTCATCTACGGACAGCAAAGGTCCTCCGATCAAGAAATGACCGGGGCTCAATGCCAAGGGATCTGCTGGGTCTTCCGACATTGGAGAGATGGGTCTAGAGTTGAGACAGGCTTCGATTTTTGACAGGAGAGTCGCAAACTCTTCAAACGTGTATTTCATTGCTACAACGGATTTGTAAAATATAGTTTTAAAGCTTTTGACGCCTGCCTCCCAAAGACCGCCCATGTGTGGGGCTCCTGGAGGAATGAAGTGCCACGTCAGGTTGTGATGACTATACGCGTTGGAAACACTTGTCTTAAGAGCTTGTAGAAAATCCTTTTGGAGAACACCGGACGCACCTACGAAGGTTTTGCCATTATCGGATTGAATTTGACGTGGGCATCCTCTTCGAGACGTGAATCTTGCGAAGGCTTCTAAAAACTTTTCAATAGTTAGGTCGGATGTAGGCTTTAAATGGATGGCCTTCGTTGTGAAGCAAACAAAGACGCACACGTAGTCCTTGGTTATGCGACAAGCGCGTCCCGTGAAACTTTTTATATCAAACGGACCAGCGTAATCCACCCCTGTATGTGTAAAGGGTCTAGAAAACGTGGTCCGTTCGACTGGCAGGTCACCCATTAGCTGCGATTGGACTTTCTTCTTAAATACCACACACACTTTGCAGGAATTAATAACGCCTTTGACCAAATTCTGGAGTTTCGGAATCCAGTATTTGGACCGAATCAGTCGGACAATCAGTTGGTTGCCACCGTGAAGGGCAATGCGATGGGTGAATTCCACCAAAAGGCGTGCAAGTCGACTGTTGTATGGAAGAAGAACTGGATGACGCTCGTCATAGCTTAGGGACTCTGAGGATCTGACCCGACCACAAGCTCTCATTACGCCACTATGGTCTAGAAATGGGTTCAAATTAAGGACTGAGCTCGATGGAGGAACTGGTTTCTTCTCTAGTAACCGAGAATACATATCTGGATAATGTTTTTGTTGGGTCATGACACTGAGGGTTTCGAGAACTGCAGCCAGCTCAGTGCTGCTAAGCTCTTTAGGAGTATCAATCTTGATCTTTCTACACGATTTTATAAAGCGGATCACATAGCTAACTACTCGTATAGCTCTTCCAAGATCGGAAAATCTATCCAAAATTTTAGATAGAGGCGAAATGGATGTACAGTGGGACTTTACTACGCGCTGCTCTAGATCAGTCTCTGGAGTGAAATCTACGGGGATCCTCCACCTTTCGGTTGGATCTGTCAGCCACTCAGGCCCAGACCACCACAATTGACTGTTCAGTAAATCTTGGGATGAGACTCCACGACTTGCCAAGTCAGCTGGATTGTCTTCAGAACGAACATGATGCCATTCGTCTGTGCTGCTACATTGACCGATCTTGGCCACCCTGTTGGCTACAAAAGTGGTCCACTGGCATGGAGGCTTGCTTAGCCAAGCGAGGACAATGGTCGAGTCGCTCCAGTAAAATGTTTCGAAACTAGTGAGAGGAAGTTGAGGAATAGTTGCTGCACACAACTCGGAAAGAAGAACGGCACCACATAGTTCCAAACGTGGGAGGGAAACAGTTCTTACAGGCGCCACTCTGGTTTTAGAGGTCAGCAAAGAGCACGATACTCCTTGACTGATTTCAATGCGGATGTAAATTGCTGCTTTGTAAGCGCGTTGTGAGGCGTCGCAAAAGCCATGGAATTGAACTTTGGCTTGAGGAACAAACTTTAACCACCTCGGAATTCGAATCTTGTCAATGTGAACATAACTTTGAAGGTAGTCGAGCCATTTTTGGAGGAGATCATTAGGCAGATTTTCGTCCCACCCTAGTTCTCGAAGCCAAATCTCTTGCATAAAAATTTTGAACTGTATAATTAAAGGAGCTAACCAACCAGCTGGGTCAAACAATTTCGATATCTGGGAGAGGACTTCACGTTTTGAGTACATAGATTTGATTTCTAGTTTGGATGCGATAAAAAATAACTCATCAGTGGTCGCCTTCCAACGAATACCCAACGTTTTAGCCGTACTGGCTTCCTCGATCTCAAGGAATTCGGAATTTAATAAGTGGCTGTTTGGTATTTCCTTTAACACACTCTTTTTATTGGAAGTCCACTTTCTTAATGGGAATCCTGCTGAATTAAGAGCTTCTTTCAATTCGCGTATAATCGAAATAGCACTATTTTCAGAATGCGCTCCTGCCAGAACGTCATCTACATACATGTAGTTTCTGACTACATCACTTGCCAGGGGGTATTGATTCTGGACATCATTAGAAAGTTGTTGTAGTACTCGTATGGCTAGAAAAGGAGCGCAGTTTATACCGAACGTAACTGTGTTTAGCTCATAGTCACAAAGTTCTCCGTTGGTGTTACGGAATACGATCCTTTGAAACGGAGTGTGATCAGGATGCACGAGGACCTACGATACATTTTGGTTATTTCGGCACTGAATGTTTAAATCAGACTGGAGTACAGGCCCTTTATGTAAGAGGTCATTCAGACTTGTACCATTTGTGAATTTACTGGATGCGTTAAATACCACGCGTACTTGTGTAGTCGTACTATCAGGTTTGAAGACAGCATGATGTGGTAGATAGAAATTAAGTGGACTACTGTTTGGGGATACCTGGTGCATATGACCTAGGTCCAAATACTCTTGAACAACTGCGTCATACTGAGTTTTTAGATGGGCATCTCTCTTTAATCGGCTCTCGACTTTTAAGAACTGTGCCAGCGCGATGGATCTGGAGTGGCCTAACGTTATTCGCACTGGATCGCGAAAAGGAAGCGTTACCATATATCTTCCATTGTTTTCTCTTCGTGTCGTCTCTATAAAGTTCTTCTCACAAAAAGCATCAGACTCCTTGACCGGTTTCACCGGTATATCTTCCACCTCCCAAAAAGTTGTGAGGAGCTGATCAAGTGAGGCTTCTGAACTTAGGGAAATTTGAGTCGAAAATGACACAATGGATTGGCCCTTCGCCTTTGAAACGGGACCCGTAAAAATCCACCCGAAAATTGTCTCTTGTCCCATAAGAGTGCCGCAGATGTTCGATCGGAAACCGCCCAGCAATATCGATGGAAGTATGTCAGCACCGATTAACACATCGATCTGCGAACTTTTGGAGAAGGCTGGGTCGGCTAATTGGAGATTCGGCAGATCCTTTAAAACGGCTAGGGGTATTGAGCATGAAGGAAGATTGCCTGCCAAATGCGGGAGAACATAAGCCATTGTTTCAATTTGGACTCTTGGCTTAATAGGCGAGACAGTCTCTTAGAGTGGGCTGACACCGTCTGGTTTAACCCAGAGACATGTGATTCAACATTTTGGAATGGTAACTTAATAGTATTGAAGAGGCGTTCGGAAATAAACGTACCCTCTGAACCCGAGTCGATTAGTGCACGTGCTGTGTAAGTGGAACCATTATGCAAAATGTTTACAACAGCCGTACCTAAAAGAACTCCTTGTATATTGGAAGCGAAGTAATTTTGAACATTAGCTTGTTCTATAGATAGAGTGGACTGTAAACCTTGAAGTTGTGTACTGGAGTTAGTCTGTGGCGTGACAGTTGATGCCGTGGCTACTGTATCATTACGATGGAGAAGAGTATTGTGCCGACCCTTGCGTGTGTAGCAGTTATGATGACTAGTACATTCTCTTAGTTGATGGCCACGTGCAAAGCAATTCAAGCAAAGTTTTTGTTGCCGGATGAAATTCGCTCTTTCACGGACCGGCATTTGTAGAAATTTAGGACACAAACGAATTGGATGATTTTCCTTTGAGCACAATTTGCAAGTTTGCTTTTTGGCGCTAACATTTGCCTCAAAGGAGTTGAGCTTTTTGGAATGGTTTTGAGAAACAGGTTGACTTTTAAATGGACGTGAATGGGATTGATTGGATACGCCTGGCGTGACGTTTGCAATGGCTTCTAATGTACGGTATCGCTCACTTAGGAAATCATTCATCTGCTGCCATTTAGGAATTTTGGCCTTGTCCGGCAAAGAATGTTCCCAAAGCGCTAATGTCTGTGCTGGTAGTTTGGATGAGCATAGAAATACTAAAATACAATCCCAACTGGTTGTGTCTATCTTGGCATGCTTGAACGCTTTTAAACACACTTCAACCATACCTTGCAGCTCTTTCAAGGCTGGACCTGACTCATCCGATACGCTTTTTAGGCTAAATAGAACTTTAAGATGGCTATTTACTAGCAACCTTTCGTTCTCGAAACGATCTACCAGATCATTCCATGCGGATTCGAAGCCGGCATTAGTAAGTGGAGAGTTGGATACAATTTTTCTTGCCTCACCACTAGTTTTCGCCGTTAGGTGGAAAAGCTTTTCTACAGGTGTGAGTCGGGAATTGTTTGTATAAACTGCGGTGAACAGATCCCGGAAAGTGGGCCACTTCAAGTAGTCACCACTAAAAATCTCGGTATCACACGGTGGTAGGCTACAACCTCGTGGTAGTGAATCTACATCCGATGAACTCTTGATATTACTTGTTGTAGCCTTCACTATCTGTTCTCTCAATTTTGACGCACACCTCTCATAAACGGAGTAGCACTGCTCATACTTGCCCTGCACAATTTACAGTTCCTCATTTTTAGACTCTTGAGCTAAAATCTTGGAGCATTGCTTATACTCTTGCACAATTGTGTCCCATAGAGTCTTAAAATGATCACGTCGAACTTCGTACGTGTATAAGGTAACCTCCTCCTTGGAGGGAGCCGTTATCCTGGCCTCAAATTGGTTGAGTCTATCAGTGCTAGCGATAAAATCATGCAACGACATCTTTGCTGCAGTCTCAATTGTTGATGCCTTCGATCTTGTCGTTATCGCTGACTTATCGACTAATTGCGATTTTGCTCCTTTTTTTAGAATGGCGTCGAAGACTCGCTTTTTGATGTAGTGCGTGGGTACGATTCTGGCTTCTATATTAATTCCCAATTTCATAAAAAATACGACCAAGAAATTTTTATTCTGTCTGTGTATGTGAACTTTGTTCTTATATTTCCAGATTCTGCCTGACAAATATATATATGGTGTAAACGTGTGGATGAAATATATATTCTTGATGTGGATACAAAAAAAAAACTTGCTTCAATTTGCTTTCAAAGGAACGTTTTGATGGAGCAGCCAGTATCATCATCTGCGGCAACTCGCCACTTGTTTGGATGTGTATGGGTGTGTGTGTGTTTGTGTGCAATTAATTTGTGTTTAAATGTTTATATTCATATACATATGTGACCAAAAAAAATAAAACAACATAAAACATCCACTTATGATTGTGTAAATTTATGTATGTGTGTGTGTGTGTTTTGGCGGGGTGGATTTTTATTATTTTTAAATAGATTTGGATAGGAGTTTGGAGAATGGAATAGTTTTTTTTTTTTACATACGTACATATGCATATATATTTTAATTCAAACTGGAATTGTGCCGGAACAATTTGGAGGCCAGAAAATAGGCTGAAATAGATGGAGTGGCAGTTCACAGTAGGAAACACATATGTATGCATATGTAAATTGCAAAGCAAATGGACTGTATGTATGTTTGTACGTTTGCATGCCACTTTGGCTGCCTTGATCGGACTTTGTACTTAACTTTTTCTCTCCTTGGAATTCACAAAAGGGCTTGCTGGGATGCTTGGGGAGACTTCAAATCCTGATCGTCTGATTATCCGGCTCGAAGGACCATGAATATGGAGCGGTGCGAAATATCCAAAAAGAGTTCGGAGGTGTGCTTGCACTTGTATGGGGATAAAAGGGGGTTGCAGCTGCGTACAAAAACTTGAGGGGTTGGGAAAAATGGGGTTCGAGGATCGAAAACACGACTTCTTCTTTTCACTTTTTTATTGCAACAGGAAGCGCAATATATATATTTCACATAAAGACTCCAGGTTGCTTGTCGATAACTAATTAAGGAAACTTATCGAACTTATAATATAGTTATAACTAGGATTATGGATATTTTGGGCCGACGGAATGAAACACATCTAAACAACCTTTGTTCCAAATATTCCATTACATCTGCTAAGTCTTGAATTTCTTTTGCTCGCTTAACATGGCTCTCATATAATTGAAGAGCGTCCTTATTAAATTTTCTTAAAATTATGTGAGCAAAAATGACATCAACGTCATTCCAAATTTTTGATTTATTTTTTATTATATGTATAGATTCATGGATTGAATCAATAAACATTTTAATGTCCGCAGCTGAATCGTTATTTAATCTTAGCAAGTCTATCAAACGATTAAGCTGCTCTGAGAATATTGTTCTGTTGTTTTCATATCGTTTGGTTAATAATTCCCAAACCGCATCAAAGTTCTCCGTGGAACCTGTCAACAAATGAGCAACCATGCTCCTTGCTTCTCCTTTTAATGCTGATTTTAAATAATTAAATTTTAAAGATGAATTTAGATCCTTTCTTTCACCTATTAGATCCGAGAATAAATCGGAAAATATATCCCAATCTTTTACGTCTCCTGCAAAGGTGGGTATTGAAATTTTTGGCAATGTTGGAACATCATCGAAGATTTCCTTAGCCATAACTATTTTTCCACTGTTTTGAAGTGGTATATCTTCTTTCTCTAACGCTGAAATGGCGTTTTGTACATCAAATTCTAAATCAGCAATTTCTTCGTCAAAAGAAAAATTTCGTTCATACTTTTCTTTAAAAACGTTCATGTGCTGAACCACCTTGTCACACAAAAATTCAATCTTCTTCTTTCTAAGGGAAAATATTCTAACATTCCCCTGTCCAATATCCTGATTTATTACCTCCAAGTATTCTCTTACTTGGTCGATATTCTTATCAAACTTCTCTGCTTCCTTTTTAGGGTCGAATTGATCATTACCAGCAGCTCTTATGCTGCTTTTTTGATCTTCTTTTTGTATAATTGAAATTTCACTTTTGCTTTTAATATCAGCATATGTTCTAAGCGTCTGGTCGTACAGCTTTGAATTGAAGTAGTCGTGGTCTACGACTCCAATTTTCATTAGTACACCATGATTAGCTGAGAATAATTGCTGAATTTTGTCAACCTCCTCAATTACTTCCTTTGTAATTTTTCTAATGTCTATTTTTTTAATTTTCCCTACCAGCTCGGCCTGCTTCTTAAGGAGTTCTATAGTTTTTTCTGACAACATTTTTTTTTTTTTTGATTGTAAATAATTTTAAAACAAAAAAAAAAAAACTAACTTATCTTAAAACCAGCGCCGTTGCTCTCTGGTCACTCCTCCTTTGTGTTGATTTTGTTGCTTGTTGTTGATTCTGCTCCTGCCGTTGTTTGCCGATGCCTGGATCTGATGATCGCCGATGCCTGGACCTGATGTTCGCCGATGCCTGGAGCTGATGTCTGCCGATGCCTGGACCTGATGTTCGCCGATGCCTGGACCTGATGTCTGCCGATGCCTGGACCTGATGTCTGCCGATTCCTGGACCTGATGTCTGCCGATGCCTGGACCTGATGTCTGCTTCCACTTCTCTATTGCTCCTGACTGCTTCTACAGGATGCTGCTTCTTTGGTAGCCGCTTCGCGATGCTGCTTCCACTTCTTTTTTGTTTTTGTTGTTCCGATGCTTAGGCCTCGGACACGCCACACTTTTTAATTTTTTTTTTTTTTTTTTTGACAACATCAAAAAGTAACTTTCTTTTTGTGTTTTTAAGTTTTATACTCTGTCTCTTACCACTTGGGGGGAAAACAAGAGTTATTTATTTTTAGCGACCCGTAGCTGTAGTTTTAAAGCATACAGAAACTTTAGGGTGCTGGTTCAACTCTGTGTCTCTTACCACTTGGGGGAAAACACAAGAGTTCGTCGAAGGACCAAATGTTACGACCGCGACCAATTCTCGATGCCGAGCCGTCCACATTAAACGAGAACGCAAGAGGTTTTGTTACGAACTGAACAAATTTCTTACAAAAACTAGCTTATATTAACATTGGTCTTATTTCTACCTAAGATCAGTCTCAGCAGGGGTTGCATACGGTTTTAAGAATTCTATTTTTAAAACAGCTGTTAGGAGCAGAGCTAAACATTTAGCTCAGCCACTGCTTTGGGTAATTTTAAGGGTGAGTTTACAAGGTTTTATTTATGCTGGCATGTGGCCGTGTTTACAATTTGTGTACATACATTCTTAGTTACATTTAGTTCTTATTTTGTGTTTAATATTTTAAACACTAGGGTTGTCGAAAATATTATCGATATATCGAAATATCGATATTTCTGCCCAAAATGAAGAATATTTATATCGTATATTTTTCGGAGGCGATATATCGGATATCGAATATTTTTTGGTGATATTTTCGGTAAAATTTTTGTCTTAGCGCTCGGTCGCACTGTTACGAATGACTGTTTCTTGTGCTCTGTACATTTAAGACAAAATTTTTAAAAGTTATTTAATTAAATTTGATGCAACGAAATCGCAGTGCAAACTGCGCAACCAGTGGAAACTCAAGAAATATAAAAGGGCACTTAAAAGCAAAGCATGGAAATGCTTGGCATCAAAGGTAAATTTAACTATAAATGATTTTGAATTCTAAGAATTTGGGTCCTTTGTGTGCTGCTATTTATGCATTTTTCCATATTGTGGACATTTATATCGTGAGACACATTATTCATATTATTCAACAGACTCGTACATGTTCAATCTTCGGAAGCTTCAATGTAAATCAATTATATCTATGTAGACGAAAAATCAACCAATGCAGACACAAGTAGTGTATGCGATAAAGAATTTGGGAGCCTTTTAAAGTAAACAAAGAAACTAAGTAATTAAATTTTTTTGTGTGTGTATTTTTAAACGGGAGCATGAAATAACGCCCAGGGAAATAACGTCCGTGAGCGTTATTTCACTCCAAAATGGTAAATAACGCCCACGGGCGTTGTTTCACTTTCAAAAGTCGCCCGTTGGCGCTATTGCAATTTCAAAGCGAAATAAAAATAACGGACGTTACTTTTAGAAGTGCGTTAACAATCACTACACCCGCGGTTATTTCACCCTCCCTCTTCCTCAATTCACTTCAATATTATAGCAATATATCGCATTCGTCACTTATATTATGAACATTTTTTCAATCTGCCGAGGAATGTGCGGCTCCACTTAAGGCAATTTAAATTTTTCTTCTTTATTTAAAGTCCGATTAATTGAACAGTGCCGATTGCCTTCCTTTTTTTAATTAAGTCTAAAATGCTTCGAGACAAAAAAACCGAGTATACAAAATTATCCTCAAAAATAGTTTTCCGATACAAAACTTCCTTGTTATTCCTGGATATTACATATTCTTCCAAAAACATCTTGTCTTCAAAGAGCCAATGATTTTATTTTTAAACTTTAGCTTCCTGAGGCTTTGCAATAATAAAACCAACAGCAACGCCCACGCGCGTTATTGCAAACGATCTGCAGGCGTAATTTTTCTGGGAGTTCTTTCTTGCCGCCTGCGCGTGTTAGTGCAACTTTGTAATTTGGAAGAAAATAATATAAAACAGTATAACCATATTTATATTTATTAACGGAAGAAAAGCAACAAAATAGGTTTATTGAAATATTTTAAAATGGCCTTCAATTATTTGTCGGCAATATGGGCAAAGCAATAAAGAATTATTTTTTTTGGCTTTTTCTTCTAATTTGTGATAACAATCCGCACAGATTTTGAAATGATGGCATGGCTTTAATGCCACATCCCTTGGACTTTCCACACATATTATGCACGTAAGGACTTCAACCGATTGGTTTAATGTCAAATCAGTATCTTCATCAATATCATCCTCATCAGTCTGAACAGAATCCGAGTCCAAATCACCAAAATCGTTTATAGTATCGCCAGGCATGAGATCATTTTTTTTGTTAGTGAGGCAGTTAAAGAACTCTTCAAGGGAGATTATACCTCTATCTAAATTTTTGCTCAGTTGCAGAAATGCACGAAGTGTGGTCTAAAAGTAAGTTAAGAAATTAGTTTTAAATCTCAGAATTGAACTTTCTTCACAACTTAATACTTTCTTTGCGTTTAAAAAGCGGGTTGAAATCAATATTCATATATCAAGGAATACAAGTAATGAAAGCGATATATTGCTAAAATATTGAATTAGAATGATGAAATAACGCCCGTGGGCGTTAGCTGGTGTAGAATCTAGGGGTCGATTTTAGATGGCGTTCCAGATGATACATATTTCAATATTCTTATAATATTATATTACAATACCAGTAGTGAATTATAAAAACAAGCGGCGCGTCAAATAGAAAAACACAATCCTTTAACAACATCATTTAAAAGAGCGGTGCTTGTGTTTTTGTGAAAGGTAAATTATGTAAAAAATTGTTGCCTGCGGCGCTTTTTCACATTACCTTTCACAAAAACACAATCTTTTAACAAATTCATTTAAAATAACGCCGCAACAGCTTTCGCGTTCTTCATTATTGGTATTGTAATATTATAAGAATATTGGAACATGTAATATTTAGAACTCCATTTGAAATCAATCCCTACATTCTACACCCGCTCACGGGCGTTATTTCACCTTTCATCTCCCTCATTCTACTTCAATATCATAAATATATCGCTATCATTACTTCTATTGCTAGATAATATTGATTTCATCCCGTACTTTATATTATCTCTTTCATAACTTTTAGCTTGTTATTTCTTCTCAACTTTATCATCCATTCCTTTTCAAAATATTGTAGAAATTTTTGAAGAAGAGGTTGACTTTCTATGGGAAAGTTCAAAATATTGGCTTTCAATCTTGTGAACATTTCCTGAATCTGCCGAGGTTGAATTAGCGGCAAACTTAAAAATGTGCGGTACCATTTTAGGCAATCCTCATTCTTCTTCAACGTAACTCCAAATGTTTTTATTTTTAAACTGTTGCGCCTCAATGCTTGGCAATAATGAAACCAACAGCCCTGTAGTTGCGCAGTCGAAAATATGGATTTTAATGCTTTGCAAAGCGCGATTTCGTAGTCCGACTTGCAGCCTCAAATTGAAAAATGTTGGCATTAATGAATCGAAATACGTTTTCATATGCCTCTTTTGTTTTTCTAGTCATTAGGACATAAATAAATGGAAAAGTCTAAAAGGAATGTAAATTATAGTTACATGGAGTTTAAAATTCAGAAAATTTTTAATTTAAATGTACTTACATGGTTCATTAAATGAAAATGAACAACGATTATTAACGAACAACGATATTAAAAGTCCCATCAATTGAATAGTGCCGATTGCCTTCCCATTTTTTAATTAAGTCTGAAATGCTTGGAGACATAAAAACCGAGTATGCAAAATTATCCTCCAAAATAGTTTCACGGTAGAAAACTTCCTTGTTATGCTTGGATATTCCATATTCTTCCAAAAACATTTTGTCTTCAAAGAGCAACTTTGTTTCGTTTGGTGTGGGTGGGTTTTTTGGCATACAATCCTTTCGTATTTGAAACAATCGCTTTTTAATTTTTGGATAATGCACTTGCAAAGCAGCTTCTTTTTCTTTCTGGCATTCTTCGTCGAAAATTTCGCGAACTCCTTTTCTTTTTAAGTCCTTTTTTTCGCATTGGCTTTTAACATTGTTCACAAGCTCCATTTCTTTAATTAGTTTTGTCGAATTTCTTTATTTAGTTTACAAGCGCATGGTTGTGCTTGTAAAACGAACTCACTTGAGTGCAAACACCATCATTTGATAACGAAACGGCCATATTGCAATTCTCCACATAGCATACATAACGCGAAGCATCTTTTCCCTTACTTTTAATTTTATGCACTTGCTGCTGATTAGTTAATAGCAGTAATTTGGAATTTTTGCGGAGTCCCGAAACAAATTTATTCTCCTCAGAGACGACCTCTGTTGAGGAACGATTTGAATTTTTTATTTATTTTTTCTTACAACTTGCTAAGTCGACAGTCGAATTCATTCTTAAATTTTCTCGTACAGATTTTATCAAAAGGAAATTTTGGAATTGAGTTTATTTGCACAGCCTTGTATGTGTGTTCTTTAGTGCTTATGGAGTTTGTGGAGTATGCTCGGAACGAGCACAAAAATTTTATGAGTTTTTAGAAAAACGGGCCTTAGTTCACTCCAAAAAGTGAAATAACGCCCGCGGGTGTTATTTCACTGCCATCAGTGGCGTTATTTCACTTTCTGGAGTGAAATAACGCCCACGGGCGTTATTTCGCTGGGCGTTATTTCATGCTCCCTTTTTAAACAGTACACTCAATCCATTCTACTTGCCAAGTGGTTATTTATTTGGAAATGTAAAAATATTAAAATTTATAATAATAATAGCAAAAAATTAAAGGAATATATGAAAGGATAAAGTGAAACAGGACTTTCATCAAATCTGTAGTTTTGCATTCACCTGCGACGCCATTACCATTACCAAGTTCAATTTGTGAGAGTTAAAAATTAAATGAAAACTTAGTAACTTTTGGTCATTTAATAAATCCATATTTTTTTAACCCCGTCAAATGACGCCTCAATTACCTCAAAAGACCCGTTCATAGTTAGGAACCGGGTTTTTATTGAAAAATATCGAAAATATCGATTATATCGACGTTTTTGACCCCAAAATATTTATATCGAAATGATACTTTTTCAATATCGCCAAAAATGTCGATATAGATATTTTTGAAATGTTCGACAACCCTACTTAACGCTTTGATTTTCAGATTCAGGGTTTGATCAGGGGTTTGGTTTTTGCCACTGCCACCGACAATTGGCAAAATTAATAAATCAAATTAAAGTTGATAGTTAGCGACCTTTCTAAATTGTAGAATTTGAGTATTGCAGGCTCGAGGTCAAGTAAAAACACACAGATGTGTATGCTGTTTTTCCAATATATTTCGGTTGCTCCTCGGCAACCATCTTCAGGGACACTACAAAACAATTTCCAATTACATTGTAACATTGACTTAATACAAAAAACACAAACTTTTTTACATACATTGTTTTACACGTCTGTTCCGTTCGGCGTGGAGATGGATACTGAGTTATTGTTTGGTCAGTAAGTGTCTGTATAGGTGCGCGCAGTTCTCTGTGTCAGATTTGTAGTTAAGCCTTTTGTCAGTGTGTGTGTCTATAATAAATAACATCTCAAGAGTGAAGCGTTTGCTGTAGGATTGTTGTTGCTTCAAAATTCGGCGAGTGTCCGCTCTCCGTACAGTGTGTCGCAAGCGCCGTTTTTATACCCGTTACTCGTAGAGTAAAAAGGGTATACTAAAGTCGTGCAAATGTATGTAACAGGCAGAAGGAATCATCTCCGACCATATAAAGTATATATATTCTTGATCAGCATCAACAGCCGAGTCGATATAGCCATAACCGTCTGTCCGTCCGTCTGTATGAACACCTAGATCTCAGAGATGGTAAGAGATAGAGGTTTGACATGTATGAGACAAATGCTTCTTTTATCTGCACGCAGATCAAGTTTATTTCAAATTTTGGCCACGCCCCCTCCCGCCCCCGCAATTTAAAAAAAACGTTATATCTCCTACAGTTTTGAAGATAGACGATTTGTACTTTCTAAAGATAGTTAGTAATTAGCAAAATGAATCGATTTGCCGAAGAAACGATCAAGATCGGATGAACGGTTCTCAAGTTATGAGCAAAAAAGTGATACAAGCCCCCCCGCTACCCCCCCTCCCACCACAAAAAAAAGTTGCATACTTTTCGGATGGTCACCCTAAGGAACGCAGGAACACTGTTGAACATGTTTTTTCATGAGTAACGGGTATATCGAAGTCGGTTAGAGCCGACTTTAACTTACGCTCTCGTTTTAACGGTGGTTTGGTGTCTGAGTTTATAATCTGATTTGTGTTGGGATATCCTAGTTCTAAGTTTAGATTTTGTTGTACCAATGTACAATTTGTTGCAGCTGTTTCCTGCATCTCCATTACATGGAATCTTGTAAATAACATTGCTCCTATCAAATGTGGCTATTTTGGACTTCGTCTTATTAAAAAAGTTCTTCATTGTGTTCTTTGGTTTGTGGGCTAGCTGTATATCTTGCTTATTGTAGCAGTCAGAATGGGCGAATCGTTCTGAAAGCTGTGGAACATATGTGAGCGACTTGTAAGTTTTGGGTGGTTGTTTATTTTTAGCTGTTGTTTTTCCGTTCTTGTCAATCAGAGATTTTATGATGTTCCTTGGGAAGTCATTGTCTGTCAAAATTTGTTTAATTTCCGAAATCGTCTCTTCGTGATAAATTTCGTCACTTATGTTTAGCATCCGTTTAATACAACTCTTTGCTGTATTTATCACCATGTTTTTAGGATGTTTGGAATAATAGTTAATTATTCTGCCTGATGCTGAATCAAATTAATTTTGAGCAATTATTTAATTGCGACCGATATTTGTTTAAACTTTTTTCGTTAAACTTCGACTTTATTAACACACTTGAAAATAAACTGACAGCAGTTTCTTATGGTTTTTGGTGTTGTCAGCTGGAGGTTTAAAATTGAAAAGGCAGTGCTGAGAAACTCTTGCTCCTAGGAATCCTCGGGATAACCTAATTCTTGCCCCTTCTCCATGTCTGGATATTGCCAAAAGAAAGCAACTAAGGGATTACACAACAGAATTTCCACTGACAGGGTATTAGGGTGGCCATATCGTAACGTCTGTCGGGACTTATAGAGGGCTTTCCATTTAAGATATTCAACGTCTATTTTCAGATTAAAAAAAAATTTCTCTAAAGTTTACGGTATGATAAAAACAATTGGAATAAGGTCAAAATTACCTAAAACTAAAGCATTTAAAATCCTAAAGTGCAGGAATAAATTACCTAGGCATTGAGCATCCTCTGTTATAAAATTGATGTAATTAATCAAAAGATTTAAGGTATGATGTATGCTAACATTAAGGGGACTTTGTCCACGTCGAGGCTGTTTTTGGACCTTTTTTAAAAAAAAACTTATTTCAAAACGCACGAGTTTTTTCAATTCTGTTTTTTTTTTATTAAGTTACAAACAGATTTAAGTAAACAAAATAAATTTGCTGCTTCGGTACTAGTTAGGCCGTTCAAAAAGTTTTCGGCCGTCAAAGGGGGATCCCCTTACAAAAGGGTTCATAATCAGTATAGATGTCATTCTGGTCTGACCCTTGAACGAAATTTTGTAATTTTTATTAAAATTAAAATTCGATTTTGGGCCTTTTTGTAGTTTCCCTGCAGTTCTGGAGGTGGCGATTGACCATGCTGGAACTACCTACCCCGCTACTTCCCACATGGGTACTTACTAGACTGACCCTAAGGTAAGCGAACTCCGAAACACCAACTGACTGGTTCCTATATGGGTACTTACTTGAGTGACCCGTTGGCAAGCGAACGGCGAACCACCCAGCTAACTTTTCGGCTAGTGCCTACATGGGTACTTACTTGATTGACCCTATGGTAAGCGAACGCCGGACCACCGAGTAAAATGCGCGAAAGCGACAGAAAGCGTAAACGAAACATTACGATACTAGGATCGCAATTTGTTTTTGTTATTCTGCGAATAGGGCATTAGTGACTAAAAAATCAAAACTTCGATTACGTTTTCTCTCGCTGGTGGTTTCTAAATTTACAAAAGGAATTGTGATAGAAGTTCGGTTTTTTTTCGTTTTGCTTGCTGCTCTTTCGCAATGCTCGAACGCAGCTGTGTTTGTTGACTTGCCGAATTTCTGACAGCATTGCAGTTGAGAGAAGAGCAGCAAAGCGAGTGCAATTAAAAAGTGAGAGTGAAATTAAGACAAAAGTGACATTAATTAATAAAATAACTAAAACTAAAAGGTACTGTAATCAACCAAATAAATATAATATGTATAGCGAGAGGCATTTAAGAAGGCTTAAGCAGCAGCAGAAAAAGAAATATGCAGACAAATTAAATTGTGTTGCTGCAGAAGAAAATGCGCTTAAAGTGGAAAGCACAAGAACAAGAGGTACCAGAAACCAAAGGACAATTGATTTCAATTCGATTGCTAACTGCTCTGGTCCAAAAGTTGGATTTTATTTGTAAGCCTGTGTTAAAAAATTTAACTAACTCCATTTTTTTTTCAGCCGAGACGACTGTGGTCCAGGTCAATTTGGACACACTTGTCGAGGAGATTAGGTCCTTAAGAGGAAATTTCGAAGATCTTATTGAAGCTGGCTCGGAACAAACGGCAACAATAAAAGGTATGACAAAACAGCAAGGACAAGGGCAGAAGGCGGCAAGAAAGTTTCCTATTCCGACCGTGAGCGACCTGAATGCTATTAATATGGAAATAAACGAAACAAACCGAGAGCTTTATGTTAGAATGGATACTGATAAAATTGTATCTTTTATGATGCAATGAAAAGCCAAATTTTGTCAGGTGGCATTTTTAAACACCTGAAAAATATTTTGGCCAATGAGGTTATTTTAGCCACAATGTTGATGGCGTTCAAGGTAAAGCTTCATTAAAAGCCGAAGCCAATTTTTATGGAGTCATGATCGGTAGGTATTATCAAATTGATTAAAACTAGCGTTGTACAAAATTAGTTGAAGTCAATTTTATTTTAATTGAAATTAATTACACAGTGCTACAGTGCGAAATAACCTGGGTATTGGCATAGCCTACGCTGTAGAGCAGGTCGCGTATAGCACTTCCTCATACTTGGTTTTCCTCGGGGACCCCCAAAATCTGAAGTTATGGCCCAAAAACCGCTTTTTGCTATTTTACCTCACTTAAATAGATATAACTCGCGAATGGACCGTCTGATTGCTCATAACCTTATCAATTCCGATAGCGACGAGAGGAATCTAATACATTTTAGTCAATGGTTTGACTAATTTAACGCGATGGCTGAGTAATGCGGCTTACAGATCTGGCATTTTCCATTTTTTTTGAGAAATTTGTACTTTGACCATCACTGGTTTAACTATTTTATTCTATGCGATTTTTCCTTAAACTTTGTAGTAAAAGCCCATTTAATTCTCCGTCGAACGGTTGTTGTCCCAATGAATTTTGATACCGTTTGACGAAGTTATTCGCGCATTTCTAAGTACACCTCGACAATCTAGTATTTTTTTTTAGTGTGCTAACATATTTATGTTTGCTTTCACATAATTGCCCCTAAAAGTAAACTCAGTTTTGATTTGGCGCCAGATTCAAATAATATTTTTAAATACTTAAAATGCAAATATATATAAACTTCCATGTATCAAAATTTTTTCGCAAATATTTACGGTCTCTGAATACTGTTATCTAGCTTAAAAATAAATTGAGCTATACTGAGTAGATGTGGGCTGCAAGTGGTTGTTATTATTTTTTAATGAGCTGAAATTGGCATATTAAACAAAAGAGCCGTGCACAGCAAGAATCGTATACTGGTAGGCACGGTTAAGGCTTGTGAAAAGCAGATTGCTTTCGTGGCGCAAGCCTTGGCCACGCCTGGACATGTCTGGTCTAATGCAGAGAATTTAGCTGCGGGTTCTATTTAATGATAAACCCCTTTGGTACCTAAGAAATTACTTTTCAAGTCCACAAACCAAGGCCCAATGATAACTGTCTAACCACGATTGTAGAGAACCGCGATAAAATACCATGGATGACCAATGATGAAGAATATAAAAATCACTATAACAGGATGGACGAACCATTGTCTCCAGCTCGCACGGAACAGAAGCGACTGTCGGGCAGTAATAGCAGTGGCCGAGATCGTCAGGCATATGTGGTTTAAATTTCGGGCCAAAAAAGCTGGTGCTGCTAAAATTCCTGCTAAATTGCTGAAGACTGGTGAAATATTAATAACATCTTTACTTTTAAAAAGAAAACTGTTGAATACATTTTGTCAACCATTGAAAATAAATACTATATACTTATAAGCGAGTTAAAGTCGCCCATACTGCACTTGCTGCACTGTGTGCTTATGCGGGCTGACACTCTTGGATTTATTTGTTTTAACTCACTTCAAATCGAGCCAATTACACAATTTATTATGCGCTGAGTTTTTAGACAGGATAACGGGCCGGGCGTCGCGGCCGAAGCGATCTATGCATTACCCATTGCTGCTTAAGTGCAAGCTGATGTCACTTTCTTCTCATTTTTACTTGGCGCGTTCCACTTTGGTTTTTATTTGGTATTTAATGGTTCGTCCATCCTGTTATAGTGATTTTTATATTCTTCATCATTGGTCATCCATGGTATTTTATCGCGGTTCTCTACAATCGTGGTTAGACAGTTATCATTGGGCCTTGGTTTGTGGACTTGAAAAGTAATTTCTTAGGTACCAAAGGGGTTTATCATTAAATAGAACCCGCAGCTAAATTCTCTGCATTAGACCAGACATGTCCAGGCGTGGCCAAGGCTTGCGCCACGAAAGCAATCTGCTTTTCACAAGCCTTAACCGTGCCTACCAGTATACGATTCTTGCTGTGCACGGCTCTTTTGTTTAATATGCCAATTTCAGCTCATTAAAAAATAATAACAACCACTTGCAGCCCACATCTACTCAGTATAGCTCAATTTATTTTTAAGCTAGATAACAGTATTCAGAGACCGTTAATATTTGCGAAAAATTTTGATACATGGAAGTTTATATATATTTGCATTTTAAGTATTTAAAAATATTATTTGAATCTGGCGCCAAATCAAAACTGAGTTTACTTTTAGGGGCAATTATGTGAAAGCAAACATAAATATGTTAGCACACTAAAAAAAAATACTAGATTGTCGAGGTGTACTTAGAAATGCGCGAATAACTTCGTCAAACGGTATCCAAATTCATTGGGACAACAACCGTTCGACGGAGAATTAAATGGGCTTTTACTACAAAGTTTAAGGAAAAATCGCATAGAATAAAATAGTTAAACCAGTGATGGTCAAAGTACAAATTTCTCAAAAAAAATGGAAAATGCCAGATCTGTAAGCCGCATTACTCAGCCATCGCGTTAAATTAGTCAAACCATTGACTAAAATGTATTAGATTCCTCTCGTCGCTATCGGAATTGATAAGGTTATGAGCAATCAGACGGTTCATTCGCGAGTTATATCTATTTAAGTGAGGTAAAATAGCAAAAAGCGGTTTTTGGGCCATAACTTCAGATTTTGGGGGTCCCCGAGGAAAACCAAGTATGAGGAAGTGCTATACGCGACCTGCTCTACAGCGTAGGCTATGCCAATACCCAGGTTATTACAATTTTTGGAAATTTGTAGCACTGTGTTATTAAATTAGCTTAGTTAGCAATTGAATTGTTTCAATTCACATACATCATTCATTTGAAACTGATAGATTAAAAAAAAACATTTTTTTTCCAGATGCAATAAATTCATTTGATGGAAGTGGGTCAGCTGAGGACCAAATACGGAAAGACTTGCAGCTGCAGAAGAAGCGACATTTCAAAAAGAAATAGCGTCCAAAAACAACAAAAGCAACAATTAATAATAAAAAATAAATTAAATGAAGTCAACATTTAATTATAAACTAAAACTTTTTTATTTATTTTCTTCACGGTACCTATATAACTACCCCTATAATAGGCACCCATGTAACTACCCTTATTATGGGTACCTACATAAGTACCCCTATTATGGGCACCCATGTAACTACCCATATTATGGGTACCTACATAAGCACCCCTATCATGGGCACCCATGTAACTACCCATATTATGGGTACCAATGTAAGTACCCTTTTTAGCCACCCTAATATGGGGACCCATTTCACTAGCTCTACGGTAAACGATGTGGTGGCGATTGACCCTATTTGCGGACATTTCATACAAAATACGAAATGAAGAAACGCACTGCTTAGGGTTAGTAAAGTAAGTAAAGGTGGTTTCCTGGTAAGTACTTATATCACCAGCCACGAACTAGCTCCCCAGTACTGCAGGGTTAGTGTAAATAATATGATTGAAAGTCAGACCAGAATGGTGACAATTCTGCGTTGATTCCATGTTGAATCATGGAACTGGAGATATGATGTCCGCCAGTTCAAAAAACCGTTTAAAAATTTGAAGTAATTTGAAAATTGCTTTTTTAATTGAAGACATTGGTCGACAAAAAAGTCTATATCTTCTAAAGTTATTCGAATTTTTAAAAATCCTTTTGGGGCGATATTCTCAAATATCCAAGCTATGAATGCAAAAAAAAAAAATAGAGGCAAGCTAACTTCGGCTCGACCGAAGTTTATATACCCTTGGAGCATGATATCTGCCTGCCAGTTTGTTATATGGCACCAGAATTTTGAGAAAATTTTAAAAGCAAAAAAGTTTTTCTTACTAGAACTACTTTTTCGACCGATCGTTTCTATGACAGCTATACGATACAGTCATCCGATCCGGCCGATTCCGACAAATGTACTGCGCATTTGTACCAAAAGACTTCGTGCAAAGTTTGGTTAAGATAGCTTTTAAACTGACGGAGGAGATAGCATAGAAACAGACGGACATGGCTATATCAACTCAGCTCATCATGCTGTTCAAGAATAAATATCCTTTATGTAGTCGGAAATGCTTCCTTCTATGCGTTACAAAAATCTGAACAATTTTAATATACCCTCTCCAAGGGTATAACAAAAATCTAAAAAAAATTTAGCGCTTGGAGAATACCCCCTTAAGAGAAACAAGTGGGAAAGTCGGTTAAGCACGACTATAACATACTCTGGAGCTCTGCAGCGTAGACGCTGTGCTCATCTCTAAGATTCTCTCTCTCTCTCTTTGTTGAATGAAGAAATTCAATTTTGGTTGATGGTGCGGCAGAGGGGGGAATTTTACTCTTTTCTGCTCATAACTTGAGAACCGCTCATCCGATCTTTATCATTTCTTCGGTAAATCGATACATATTGCCTGTTCGGGGCAGAACCCCAGCGCACCGCCGCCCATGCAAAATTTTACCTTGCCAACATTACTAAATTCAAGAGCCATCCGCCACCAATATTGTTTGTCTTTATATTCCCTGTAATCTTTCTCTCCTCGCCTGTTCTATATTTAGAAATTGCAGCTGTGTGTAAAGAAGTTTACGATGAATTTGAATTGTTACAATTAAAGAAAAGCCCAAGTGAAAAGTCGAGAATGTGAACATATATTTTTCAAAATGTTTTGGTTATAAACAATAGGTGCTTTACAATGTTTACTTCTTGTTTAAAAACTTCTCCACAATCCTTTTGACATCGAGCAGCAACTTGGGAGCATTCTGTGGGCTACTGATTTGGTTCACACCATAAGGTGATTCTATCACCACCTGCTGCAGCACTTGTATTCTTCCGTTCTCTCCCCATTTCACCTCATTATGTCCAAAATGTTTGGCCAGCAGACAAAACAATTCCTGTGCCTTCGAAGTGGCCTGGGATTGCTGACTACGACGACGCTGCTCTATATTTTTATCCAAACGTTTTTGCAACTATGTTTAAAACAGGTCAAGGATTATAAAAACATGCTGGCTCTACCTTTCTAATCACCCACCTTTTGTACATTTACACGCTTTGGAAGGATCATTTGGTCTTGCGAGGGCGTCTCAATTTCCTGTATGATGTCCACCTCCCGGCACATGTTTAGATTTACTATGGTCCAATTGCTCAGCAAATGCTGATCACCGACATGCTGGGTCTTACTAGGAGATTGAAGCATCAGCATTTTCGTATTTAAGTCAAAGGCCACCACCTGAAAGGATTTGTAAATTCTTCTTCTTAATTTCAAGGGATTCGTAGAAGTTACCTCTCCAGTTAGGTCATCCCCAAAGCAAGTCTGACAGCGCACCAGGGATCCAGCTGTAAAACACGGTAACAGGTCGGACATCTCAAAGTAGACTTAAATTCCCCAAGACAAATAATAAACAGAGCTGCCACTCGCTAAAAAATAATGCGCTTGCGTTCAGGGGACTTCTGTCTTTTTTCTTGTAGTAACACACAACTTTTTAATTTGTTGCTTTTTGTCAAATATTTGTAGTTTATTTTTTTTAGACAAAAGACAGAATGAAATATATGATCGAATTAAATATCGGCAGTAGACAGCTTACAACTGCGACAAAATGTGAAATCTAGAAATAAACAACAGTTTAAGAGCGGAGCGGGGTAATTGTCTAGTATAAGGACCTTACTTCAGAAAATTCAAAAAAAAAATTTCCTTCAATGGATCGATGGATTCTCTTATACATGCTTAGCCGAAGCGCAGTCGCAGCAGCGCTGCTTCGGTAAAATTGAAAATAAACTTGATCTGCCTTCAAGTATAAGAAGCATTTGTCTCACACATGTCATACCTCAATCTATTACCGTTTCTGAGAACTGTTTTTGTTGTTGTTGTTGTTTATTAGTTTTCTTAGTGCTACAAGTACATGGAGACTTATGTTTATGGCACTAATCACAGGTTGAAATCAATTTGAAAAACAATACAAAACAAGTAAGACCATTGCAGTCGAGTTAGCTCGACTTCAAATTTTGCAAATCTGAAACAAACTTGATCTGCGTACGGCCTATACCTATGTACATGCAAAAATTTGTATCTCTATCTCTTATAGTCTCTGAGATCTACGCGTTCATACAGACAGACGGACAGACGGACGGACGGACAGACGGACATGGCTAAATCGACTCGGCTGTTGATGCTGATCAAGAATATATATACTTTATAGGGTCGGAAATGCTTCCTTCTCCCTGTTAGATACATTTGCACAACTTCATGATCCCCTTTTACCCATTTTCAATGGGTACAGGGTATAATAAAACCAGAGTTCGGAATAGCTCTTTGCTCGTAGCTCTCGGGAGCCGGCTCTCGCTCTCAGCTCACTACACTCAGCTCCTGGCTCTGAGCTGGGAGCCACAGCTCGAGAGCCGGGAGCTATCATTCGGCTCTCGGCTCGGAAGCCACAACACTCAGCTCTGAGCTGGGAGCCACAGCTCGAGAGCCGGGAGCTATCAACCGGCTCTCGGCCCGTGAGCTACAGCACGTGAGCCGCTCTCGGCTCGTGAGCCCCAGCTCTCTGTTCTACGCTGGGAGCCACAGATTGTGTGGTTCGCGAGTTTTTCTAACCTGTTTACCATGACCGTCGACTTTTTTAATCGCGAATTTATACCAAAGAGGATAAAAAATAGTAAAAAAAATTAAGAACGTTAACAACAATCAAGTGAAAAATACTGGCAGGACAATGCACGACCACCATTCGCAGCTAACGGATCTCCATGGTAATAAAACCGCTAATTACTTAAGAAACTGCTTTTCAAGTCCACAAATGACCACACATAAGACCATTGCCATGAATTTGACAATACTGAACCGCGATAATTACCATGAAAGACCAATGCTAAAGAATATAGTCAAGACCATAAGAATCGATTCAAACCACTTCCCCCTACTGACAAATCATTAAATCGCGGAAAAATACCAAAGAGGATTAAAAAATGTGATCATGCCAAACAAACTTTACTTTCAAGATAGTGAAAAATCATGTCAGGATCAAAGCATAGGCCCAATATGTAGCTAAGGGGTCTCCATGGTAATAAAGCCGCGAAATGCTTAAGAAACTGTTTTCCAAGACCACAAACTATTACACATAACTGCATTGCCCTGTTAATGATAATACCGAACCGCGATAATTACCATGGATGACCAAAGGTAAAGAACAAGCTGCGAATGGCGCTTATGCATTGATCCTGGCATTTTTCCCTTGATAGGAAGTACATTTTGTATGGAATTGTTAATATTTTTTGATCCTCTTTGGTATTTTTCCGCGATTTAACGATTTGTCATTAACAGACAGTGGTTTGAAACAGTTTTTAAGATCATAACTATGTTTGTCTCACACATGTCATACCTCAATCTATTACCATCTCTGAGAACTGTTTTTTGTTGTTGTTGTTGTTGTTGTTTATTAGTTTTCTTAGTGCTACAAGTACATGGAGAGTTATGTTTATGGCACTATTCAAAGGTTGAAATCAATTTGAAAAACAATACAAAAATACACTAACTTAAACTTCGAATAAATTATTTAACCAATCATTAATTAAATTTAAAAAATAAAACACAAGGAGAGAGAACAAAAAAGGAGAAAATATTATTACAATTATTACTATTTGTGCTATTGTTTGAGACGGTGTTCTAAACTTTTCTTAAATAGTAGTGCGCTTTTAATTGATTTAATACTGTTTGGTAAATGATTCCATAGGCGAATAGCAAATGGGAAGAAATGGAAGACAGAGGTTGCGAGTTCATTTTTAGGGCAGATTAGATTTTTAGTTCGTTGAGACGCAGCAAAGTTTAGTATCTCATAAAGATATGAGGGCTCTGAGGTGTTAATTACTTAATGCAGGAAAATTAGAACTCTTAAGCAGATTCACGAGTTTAACGGAATGTAAAAAATTTTCTCTGCCAATTCAGATATGTTTCCGATCGTTTTTTGTTGTAGACATACCTAGCTATATTGTTGAAAGCAACTATGTATGTTTTTGCAACCAGATGTTTTTATGTGTTGGAATAAAACTTTTTGTTACATTTAAGTGTCGGATAAGGAGTTTTGCCAATTGCTTTGTTTATGTGATCATCCCATGATAAAATATTGTCAAATGTGAAACCTAAATTTACTGCTCGCTCAACGTAGTCTATGTTTATACCATCAATCTTTAGTTTGTATCAAATGCCTTTTTGTAGACAACAATGCATTTTGACTTTGTTGGGTTGATTTTTAGACCATTTTTCATTGCCCAATTTCTAACCAGCTCAAGTTCA
Source organism: Lordiphosa clarofinis (assembly GCA_018904275.1). Taxonomy (NCBI): domain Eukaryota; kingdom Metazoa; phylum Arthropoda; class Insecta; order Diptera; family Drosophilidae; genus Lordiphosa; species Lordiphosa clarofinis. The sequence continues at coordinate 258,560 of JAEIGQ010000273.1, forward strand.
CTATTACAAACATCAACACATTCAGAAATTTTGTTCAACGGGCGACTATCATACATCTGGACATCATCTGTATACATTTGAACTTCACATTTAGACAGAACACTTGGAAGGTCGTTAACACGCATTTACACAGATTTGGAAGTTTTGGTCAAAATCGGACGACTATATCTTATAGCTGCATTGGAACTATCGGTCGAAAAGTGGGGTTTATTTAGAAAAATTTATTGTTTTAATTCTGACGTTCGTAAACTCTGATATATTAAAACATTTGCAAGGGTATAAAAACTTCGGCAAAGACGAAGTTAGCTTGGCCTTCTCGTTTTTAGCTTTTTATTGTCTAGAAAAATTTAAAGATAACACATGTTTATTATATTATAAACTAGCAAAAGCCCGTCGCGCTTCGCTGCGCCTTGAACAGTATAGAACCAATATCAGAATCAGTTTGAAGTCAATCGTGAGAGTCAAATATTTACCAAATTTAAAAAGCATTCTATAAATTTGGTTCCTCTGTAGAGCCCAGATATCGAATCATACATACATTGGCTTCAAATCAACGTTTTACCACATTGCTTTTTCACCGTTACGATTTTGCTGCTGCGTTCTTACCACCCCCATTCACACCCCACTCACATTCCACCCACTTCCTGTCACATTCCACCCACTTTACATCCACTTACCACTTCCAAAACAACTTACCACCCACATCCCACTCACACCACCCACATCCCATTCACTTCCCAACCACTTCCCAGTGGGCATCCCGGCGGCATTTCCAACATCGGAAAGTAAAAACTAAAAAAAAAGAGTTCTCGTTTGACATTACAAACCGAGTTTCGAGCCAATCGGATGAAAAATAGTTTTTTGCATGCAGAATTTTCCGGCCATTTTCCTCACGGGCGGATTTTCCGACATTGAAAAAGCACATTTCAAATTATTTCGTATTCTATCGTCACAAACCGCGTTTCAAGCGAATAGGATGAAAAATAGTTTTTCCATGCAGAATTTTCCGGTAATTTTCCGACCGTCAGGGCAAATTTTCCAACATTTCAATTTAATTCACCTACTTTCCTTTCAAACCGAAATTCAAGCCAATCGGACGAAAAATAGTTTTCTGCATGCAGAATTTTCCGGCCATTTTCCTCGTGGGCGGATTTTCCAAAATCGGGAAAACACGTGTTGAATTATTTCGCGTACTAAGCTTACAAACCAATTTTCAAGTCAATCGGATGAAAAATAACATTTTTTCCCATACAAACTTTTCCGACGCTTTTCCGACTTTTCCGGATGGAATTTTCCAAAACCCCGTCTATGTACGCACTTTCACCACTAACAGAAACTGCTGTCCAAATTACAGCCCTCTATCTCTTACCGTTTAGGCTGTGCGATGATTGCCAATCAGTCAGTGAATCAGTCAGTCAGTGAATCAGGACACTCTCCTTTATAGATGTAGAGATTATGGGTTAGCCTTGGGCGACTACTCCAAGACTAACTAGAATACTGAAAATTAATGTGGTCCAGGGCAGTAAGCGCTTAATTAGGACGAAGGCAATAAGGGTAAATTACTTAGCATATATAAATAAAAGTGGATTAATTTATGATTCTAAAAGAAAAGAAAATCTACATTTCAAATGTAAGCATAACAGAGTAATGGCCGGCAGCCTTCTCTGAGCGACAGCATCTCCGATCAATGTTGCTACCTAAAAACTTTTCTAATATTTTTTTTTTTTTGTTTCGTAAAATATGGTCAACCAAATTTTTCTATACTGTCTGCTCACCGAAATGACAGGAAAAAATTTAACAAAGTAGCTCACTCTCTGAACAGAACACTAGATTTTGATTTTCTAGTGTTTTCTGTAATCGATGAGAGAAACATACGAAGCTGTCTGACTATAACAGTTTGATGGGGAGAGTTTCGTTCGGGTGTCAGCAACTGAGCATAAGCAACTGAGCAAATCCAGCAAAGTGTCTTTTCTATTGTTGTGTTACACACTCACCTTGGCCTACTAGGATTAAAATATGTTTAAAAATATACAATATTCGATATAATATATTAATATTTTATTTTTATTTTAATAATTTAAATTCTTATTTTTAAGCAATAAGTAGCTGGATCATCCCTAACTTTTTCACGACAATCTCAGTCTTCAACAACGTATATTTAATTATTTGCAAATTAATTCCTTGGACTGATTTATTTAGTCTGGTCGCCAAAACAATTTTAAGCGCTATGAGCTTGCGTGCAACCATAACCTTTATATCCTCTTTAATGGACAGCCCTTTCACTCGTACATGATCCATAATTCTCGAGGCTATTGGAGCCATGTGAAGGGCATTTATGTATTTATTTTGATTATAATTTCACGAAACCCTATGCAGGCTTATAGTCGTGGATACAATTTTCACGTTCGGCGCAATTATTGTTTGTGCATTTGCCTCGATGGCAATTTTCATTCCTTTGCATTTTTTGCACACCGGTGTACTCTTTGACCTCATTAACTGATCTTAGCGATTAGCCGTCAATACCGCCTCAAAATTTTTAACATTGGGGCCAGTAAATACTATACCACATTCGGTGGAAAGCGATGAATTTAAGGTATTGTAAAATTTTAAAATTATGCACTTTATTAAAAAAAACCGAGAGCGTAAGTAAAAGCCGGCTCTCACCGACTTCGATATACCCGTTACTCATGAAAAATCATGTTTAACAGTGTTCCTGCGTTCCTTAGGGTGACCATCCGAAAAGTATGCAACATTTTTTTTAGGGTGGGAAGGGTGGTAGCGGGGGGGGGGGCTTGGTTCACTTTTTTGCTCATAACTTGAGAACCGTTCATCCGATCTTTATCATTTCTTCGGCAAATCATTCATTCATTCATCAATCAATCATTCATTTTGCTAATTACTTACTATCTCTAGAAGGTACAAATCGTCTATCTTCAAAACTGTAGGAGATATAAGGTTTTTCCAAATTGCGGAAAAATTTATCTCTTACCATCTCTGAGATCTAGGTGTTCATACAGACGGACGGATAGACAGTCAGACGGACATGAAGGCTCAGGAAAATTTATAATTCTTAATGCCATTATAGGCTAATTAACAACAATCAGCTGCGTCGATGTATTGTTTTGCCTTTTACAAAAGCACACATACATGCATACACACTTATAGTTTACTGAGTCACACACACACGTGCTTGTAAGACACTTTCGACAAATTCTGAGCAGCAAAGTGTCTCAAGGAAACACATGAGCAAAGCAAGCTAAAAAAATCTCTCATTGATTGAGCCATGATACAATTATATAAGGTATGGCATTCAGAGTTTATCGAGGACTGACAGCTTTTGCTAATATCGAGAGAGAGAATAAAATAAAAAGCAAAGCACCCTTAGAATTACAAACACATAGTATATACATGACTAAATTTTATTAGTATTCGCTTGGAACTTTTCAAATGGCAGCTGATAAAGCCAAATCGCTGCTTAGGAGCGTTGTCAGTTGGAACACTCTAGCCTGCTAATGGCGCTGCTTCTTCGATAGAGATTTGTTCTGAATTTTGATTGTTTGGCCAATAACTGTTTGCTTTTTTGAATTTGTGCCCGTTTTTGCTAGTGAAGATTTGAATTTGTAGTGATTGTTCGCGATGCGGTCTGGGGTTAAGATCCCGCCCTGAAATGACTTGCTAGCCGGTGTCAGCCTAAAATGCAGTGCCGTAACAATATGACAGGAGAAACACACAGCCACAAACTCGGGCTCTCTTCTTGGGGAACATTGCCGGCCAAGAGAGCACTCTTCAGACCAGAGGCGGTGATCCACAGCTTACACGAGCCTGTGTTAGTCGTGTTGGTAATTGTCTAGTATAGCGGCCTACTCTCAGAAAATTCCAAAAAAATTCCCTTCGATAGATCGCGAATTATGAAGAATTTTCATGCAGAAAAAACGCGGGGGTCATCCGTGGTTTCTTTTTAAACGAATTTTAAAGTTGTAATTTTTGCCCATACAAATACATGCTTGATCACATATGCTTTTCGATTTCTGTTTGTTTTTTCAAATAAATATATTAAAAATATTATTTTCCTATGACTCAGGGGAACATTTGCTTGAATTTCAATGCGAAAGTGAGGAAATCTTTACATCTATTTGATCTGTTTTGAACTTTTTTCCACGCCACCTATTGAGGTAAAATTCAAGGCGAGTTTTTTTTAACGTGGTTTCCCCATGAGGCCTACTCCACGCAAGCCACAGAAGGGCGTTTTTTTTTAAGTGGTGTCCCCTAAGGCCCAATCCACTGTCGTCTTCCCCGTGCACTTCCTCTTCCTCCTATGAATTAATATTTTATGTTCATAATTCGCGATCCATCGATGAATATTTTATTGTACCCAATAAAGTAAAATTTTTTTTTAAAAAATCGCGCGATTTTTTAAAAAAAAATTTTCGCCTGCGGCGCACATTTCCCATTACTCACCTCGGCAAAATGAATATCGTTAACGATGTTTTCTTTTTCGGGATTATATAAGTGACCAATAGCCAGGAATTTTTTTGGAATTTTCTGAGAGTTGGCCGCTATACTAGACAATTACCCTTTCTTTTTATTGCCCATGGTTGTAGCAGTCAACTGTTTACGGCACCGAAAGAATAGTTTGCCGTCATCTTTTACTGCTATCTTACAGTCGGCAGAACAATTTCCACATTTTTTCTTGTAGTAAACATTTGTGACGCTTTAAATATTCAATAACCTCTATATTCGTCAAAGACAAAAATTTCGACACCGTAAAATTGCAATTCGTGCACTCCATTTTGATTAGAATTATTGAATGAACAATAAAAATCCAATCAAATTTGAATTAAATTTGACACATTGCTCAAAACACAATATGTTTTACTAGGTAAAAATCAAATTTTCAAAATTCGTTTAAAAAGAAACCATGGATGACCCCCGCGTTTTTTTTCCATGAAAATTCTTCATAATTCGCGGTCCATCGAGGAAATTTTTTTTGGAATTTTCTGAGAGTAGGCCGCTATACTAGACATTTACCGTCGTGTTTTTACGCAAACGCGTGCCGAACTTGTGGTTGGTTGTGTGTATCGGTGAAGATTTCATTGCAAGTTAAACTACTGCAGTCTGGAGGGAGTTCTCTTGTTCACCAACACAAGCGCCTTTTTCATTCCTTTCCATTTGGCCGCCTCTGCTCCAGTCCACAGGCGTCTTACTTTCAATTCAGTGTTCACCTTTTCACACAATCAAGAGTTCTTCTCGCGTTTGCACAAATCCAGGACTGACTTCGATTCCTGGTAGCTATGTGCCGGCACTGCTTTACATCGACATACGCAACAGTATTGGCTCGACATTTTCACAAATTATAAATAAATCCCGTCGGCAAATCAAAAAAAATTCGTTAGCACACAACCTTATCAATCAAATGACAGCAACAAAATTAAAATTTGGAGTCCCCAACAGAGAGCTCTCTCAGAGAGCACCTTACCGTATATATTTGTATCATGGATTGAGCAAAGAACACTTTGTGAATAGTCAGAGGTGAGATGTCATTTCGTTACGATAGTTCAATGTGTCTCAGAGTGACTGTATTTTATCTGACAGCCTGTGAAAAGGGAGCATTTTTTGGGAGCTCTGGTATTTACATGTTTGGTTTTCTTGAGGGTCTCTCAAAGAGACCACGCTATGTGTCCTTGAACTAGTATTGGTTGTACTAGTTTCTTGTACACAAGGGAGCATGTCCTAATATTTGGGTTGAGGTGTAGATTTCAAAGTCGAAAACAAAGGCTCTACTTTCATATATATATTTTTTTGGGAGTTACATCTAGAATTCAACTGAACTTCATTTTCTGCATATTCTTCAAGCAATTTTTTGTTCAGCATGAATTGCAAAATATATAAATTACTGAACCCTAATGCGGAAAGGTTGTGTATAGTGAAGTTGGTCCAACAAAATTAATAAAAGGCCGATCAAACGTGCGACTCAAAGCTGCTAAATAGTGTGACTGGATAAAGCAACAACGACTGATGATCAGCAGGTGAAGGCAAGCACTAAATCGACGGATTAAGAGAATCACTAAAACGTAAACAGTCCATGGATGCCGCTTAACTTGCTGTGTAAGTGCAAATAAGACAGCTATACAAAAGCACATTTATTAAGAAAGCTTGAAGCGGAGCTTGCAACCGGACCGCAGCTTAAGCTAAAGCCTTAGCAAAGTTCACAACCACAATACTGAACAAAATCAATTGTGACGTCAGAAGCTCAACTTGCACACGAGGGGTGCCTCAGTACATCGCCAAATTCTGACTGATATATCATTATTTATTTACATTTAAATAAAATAAAAAAATAAAAATGAAGCGTACGCCACCTTTCAAGCAGGGGTTGAACGATGGGATCGCACAGGGCACGTCCCAAAATTCCATAATAGGAAATAAAAGGCAAATTGCGCAAACGTCGCCAGAGGAAAATGTGACTGCCAAAAAACAAACGCTCTCGGAACTATCGGTGGAAGATCTCAGAATGATTATTAGGGAAACCAATAGGGAAACAAATGCTGAGGTCCTGGACAAACTCGAGTTTTTATCCACGGATATGAATGACCTGAAACTTCAAAATGAGCAACTAAAACATGAGGTGGAACAGCTGAAAAAGGAAAGAGAAACTGATCAAAGGCGACTTAACTTCATTGAGGACCAACTGAAAAGCAAAAACCTTATCTTTAAAGGATTATCAGCAAACAAAGACGTTTTGAAGGAAACAGATATGGTGTGCGGAAATAAACTACAGCTTCCACATAAACTCGACAACCCTAGCAGAAAGCGGAATTGAAAACGAAGCCTTTGCAGCAATTTATTTATTAAACGCATACAACAAGCGCGACTGCGACCAAAGGATCCCCATTCGACAGAGCATTGCCTGCTTCATCAGAGGTCCGTGGAGGACTTGCTTTTTGCCAATTGGATCATCTAATATTGATTGTCTGTCTGAGTGAGCAAATAACAAAAACAAATCGTAAGCAAACGCTGAAGCTCGAAGAAATTGATACACCCACACGTCAGCTGGCCACTTGGACTTTGGACTTCGAAAATCTTCTAAAACTGCCTAAGGCCTTATAAGCTTAGCTTAGCACGTTCTAAAACCAAAACTTTTTAATTCTGTTGTAAAATAAAAATATAGCATAGCTTTAGGCAGCAAATAGGGCGCGAAATTCAAATGGCCACTTTACTCAGGACTCCACCACCCGCCACTCACTCTGCGTCTGCGACAGGTGTTTCGCATTCCACTAATCCACCGGACCAATCACTTTCCACACCATCTAACCCATTTACACATGTAGATAAAAGAAAACGGTCAGATTTGTCGCCGGATTGTGATTTTGCGACTCTTATGGGAGCAATTCAGAGCATTGGAGAGAGAATGGACACCAACTTAAAGAACCTAAGCAAAGCAATGGCAACGAAGGAGGACATGGAAGATATCAAAACGCATCTCGGAGGAATAACCCAAAAAATTGAAAACTTGGAAACCGAAAATAAAGAGCTAAAAGCAGAACTAACCCAGTTGAAAGCAGATAGGGAGATGGATAAGCGGGAACTAAACAGGCTGGTTAACATCAGCAAAGAAAAAAACCTTATAGTCAAAGGAATTCAAAAGATTTGGCGACAAAAGAGGGTGTGGAAACACTTTTCCGCTCGAAAATGCAGGTACCCAGAGCCCAAGTAAGGGAAACCCGGATTGCTTGTGAACGAAGCAGCAAAGTGGGCTTAATTGTAGAAATGGAGACTGCTGAAATGGCCAACGAAATTTTGAAAAATACTAGAAAACTAGCTGGAAGCTCGGTTTTCATAGAAAAAAGATCTCAGCTTGGAAAAACAGGAGCAGAAGTCGGTGTTGCTGCAGCTCAAAAGGGAACTGGCAAACGTCAACAACTCCTACAAAGTGTTCGTCAAAAGCGACGCGATTAATGTCAATGGCAAATGGATGCATTTCAACAACAATAAAACTCTAGTGAGCAAAGGGCAGCCAGCAGAAGCGGAATTAAAAGAGCTGTACGGTAGAGATCTTCTTATGGAGGGCATAAATTACGAAGCACTTCTCACCAAAGCTAAAGGGTCAAAAAACGGCCCAATGTAAAGAAAAGGAACAATAGAAGGTCAAATAATTTAAATAATGTAGCCAAACTTAGTCTAAACATATTAGTATATAACATTGCAGGCTTAGCCAACAAACTTAAACAGTCCCACTTCCTTAAATTTATAAATCAGCACGATATTATTATTTTACTTGAGACATTTGCCGAATCCCATTTGGAAGACTACGAGGCCTATTTCAAAAACTACGTGCTTCTGTGAGAGCCTGCAATCAGAACGAGTACTAGAGGCAGAGCAAGCGGAGGCGCTTTGTACGGAATCCGAAAAGAGCTCGAACAGAACATAAACTGCATATTTGGCAAGGTCTAAGAACTTAATGTTATTGAAATGAAATTGAACAGCGTGCCCTTCCACATATTCCCAGTCTATCTGAACTGTAATCGGTGGACAGAACACTACGAAAAACTATACGATGCCCTACTTCGATCCGACGTACCAAATGCAATGATAGTCGGCGATCTAAATGCCCGCATAGCACATGAGCAAGTAATAACAGAGGACGCGCACTCCAACGCAAGGTATGCAAATCTTCCGAGAGAAGCTAAGGACCCGATCTTAGATGGGAATGGGAAAAAATTAATTGAGATGTGTGAATCGTTTAACTAAACGGCAGATCAAAAAGCGACCCCGATGGCAACTTCACATTTGTAGGAGCACAGGGATCGACAACGATTGACTACTGCACAATTAACGGAGGGTGGCACCAGTTTGTGACAGATATGGAAATTAAAAATGAAATATACTCGGATAATTTGCCTTTAATAGGCAGCATTGAGATCACACCAACACATCAACAGCAAAAAGATAAGCTGCTACCCAAGTTATTGCGGAAAGAGCACGGAGCTGGAAGGTTTGCGGCAGAGTTGGACAAAAATTTGAGTATGTGGGACAGACTTGGAGTTCAGACATCGATAGAGACCCTAACAGAATGCATCACAAAGGCTGCACAATTTATGCAAAGACCGAAAAAAATGATTCTATCAGACAACAACCATGGTTTGGAAGAGAATGCGCAGAGTCAAGAAGCAAAGCCATGTGCCTACTGCGTCAGGTGCAGAAATCTACCACGAGCCTGACAAAAACCGCTTACTGGGCAGCCAACAAAGAATACAAGACCTTATGTAAGCGCACGCAAAACGAATACTATAGGCAGATGGAAATAGCCTTGAACGCTGTAAAGGACAGCAAAGCCCTCTGGACACTGCTGAGGCAGGTAAATGGAACCGCGACTAACAAACCAATCAGGATTGATGCAAGCAAACTGGCAGCGCATTTTCAAAGCCTGTTGTTTATAGATGTTCCTCCAATGCAACACCTCTTTGCCTTGCCATTTACCAGTGTCCCGGAGCTAGATATGGAAATTGATATCACGGAGGTAACATCAGCAATATCGCGCAGTAAACGAAATAAGGCACCCGGGGAGGATAGAGTCCCAGCAGAGTTCCTGAAAAATGTCACACCTTACTTTGTACTACTTCTTACGAAAGTATATAATACAATTTTTTATACAGGAAATGCACCAGAAAACTTCAGACGAAATGTTATATACCCAATCTTTAAAAAAGGAGAGGCAAGCGAACCATCGAACTACAGAGGTATATCCTTTTTAAACGAGACCATGAAGAGCTTTGCTTCAATATTGCTGAATCGTCTTTCTAACTGGGTCAAAAAGCACGATATCTTAAGCGAATACCAATCCGGATTTCGGGAAGGCTACTCTACTGTTGACAGCGTCTTCACCTTCACCGCCGTTGCAAAACAGTACTTGGAAAACAAAAAAAAAGATGTTTGCGTTCTTTGTAGATTTTAAAGCCGCATTCGATACGATTGACAGATGAAGCCTCTACTAAGCAACATTGGAGTATCTACTAAAGTAATTCAAATGATCCAAAGCCTATACATCTGCAACAAGACTGCAGTTTGGGATGGCCACAACCTATCCCGATGGTTTGAGACGAACCTTGGAGTGAAGCAAGGTTGCTTACTGAGCCCGTTACTTTTCGCACTGTACGTCGACGATATATCATCCATTCTGCCAGGGGGTGTTCAACTGGGGTCGGAACGAATCAAAGTCCTAATGTATGCCGATGACATGGTACTTCTGGCCGATGACGCCCGTGATTTGCAGCAAATGATCGACGCAATGCACTCGTACTGCCAAACGTGGGGTCTTCAAATAAACTGCGAAAAATCGAAGATAATGGTAATACGAGATACAAGGGGTCGAAAAGCAAGGACAGATACTTGGTCTATCAACGGAGTGAATTTAGATATTGTCACCGAATTCCAGTACCTGGGAGTTTTTAACAAAAAACTAAGCGACTCGAAAATTGCGATCAATACCACATGGAACAAACTGCTTTTATATAAAGAGAGAGTTCCACTTGCCTCTATGCTCGCCCAACTACGCTATACACTTGGAAACGGGTCTCCCAACTATGTTTCTCTACACATTGCTACTGCACTTTGATTATATTAAGAAAACTATGCAAATGCCATCTACACGTCTTCCAAGAATTGTCACAGAACACTTATTAAAAGAAAAATCACAGTTCGTTGGCAGGTGGGAAGCCATGGCGCTGGACCACAACATAATTTGCAATATAGAGGATAACAGTACTTGGAACCTTTGGCAGACACAACTGCTGCAGAGCATAGACACCAGGGAAAGGATTGGCTTTGAATCACAAGCCCGTGAAAGTCAGTCCCGTGACACGTACAGCAAACTGGAGTATAACTTAAAAGATAAAAATTATTTCAGTGACAATTTAGACGTGGCAGCAATATCAGTCATTTTTCGAACGAGAACGGAACTGCTTAACCTTAACTATATGCCACATATATCAAGGCCCAGCCATTGCACTCTCTGCAACACCGGAGAGAGAGAAGACACCGCCCACTTCTTTTCTCGCTGTCCAATCCTAAAGGAGCTCAGGGTCCTATACTGGGAAAAAGATGCTCTGACCGACCAGGAAATGTTCAAACTCTTAAACGGAAGCAATTGGCGTTTGCTCACTTCCTATCTCAGAGAGTGTCTGCAGTATCGACGCGATTTTTTAATTGATTTTGGAGACGTGTAATTGGAGATCAAAATCGATGAGTCATAATTTAAAAAAATGTTACCTACATTTGGCTAACGGCAACTTGCCACAGACAATTTTTTTTTTAATCATTGTAAATCCTTAACATTTTGTCACTTTAAGATTTTTGTAACTATATACATACAAGCATTAATGGATCTCAATGAAAATAAAATATATACTACTATATACTATCACTTGTAGCACTAAGGTATAGGTGCCCGACTTTTCGTAGTCAGGGTCTGGGTCGAGCAAGCTGTGCACAATTTGTTCAGAGTAAATTCTTGTTGGAAATGCTTACACTTTTCCCCCAGTGCCTAAGTGCTCAACAAAGTGAACACCCTAATTAAGTTTGAGAATACTGATTCTTAGTTTGTTTTTTACTTGTCTTAAGATTTTTTGTACTCAGTTTAAGTAAAACGTACTAACGTACTAAGTAAACGTACTTACTAAATTCGAGTCCGATTTGACTTAATTTTAGTACGCCTTTTTCTCTCTGTGTACTTTTTTCGTATAAACTTAATTATAGACTGTACTTCAAACTTAAAAAAACACTAAATGATAATAAATGCACAAAATTAAATTGCGTACGATTTTCATATATTTTACCATATTTTTTAATTTGCGTGCCTAACTGAATTAAAGCCAAGAAAATTACTGTGACACATTTTTCAAGTAGATACAGTCAAGACCAAAAAATTCTGAAAGGGTGTTTTGAAAGTATAAAACAACGGGCTGAGTTTGTTCTGATTAGCTGCCGTTTTCTTTTATTGCACTTAAAATTCTTCAAGGTCAGAGTAGGATTAACGATTCCATATCTCGGAAACTATTTTGCATTTTGGTTTATGTTCTTAGCAAAGTGGTTGCTCTTGGCTTGGCCTACAAAACTTTTCTTTGTAGCAAATCAAAAAATTACATCTTCAAATGCAAAATTACAGAAGTTGTAAAAAAAAGACAAGTATTCACCACTTAATTACAGTTTCTCAACTTATTCTTGAATCTTGGTAAAATAGTAAAAAATAAATTTTCTTTAGCTAAAATTTTTATGTTATATTTTTCACAATTTTATTGATCTAATATCAAACAATTGACATTTTTTGTCAGCCAATAAATTGCCACCAAAAATTATAATATTTTGAGTTTTGGTTAAGATTATACTTGCTTAAGGGCCCGTAACTACGTTTTTGTCCTTCATTGCTTAGTCAAATTCGTAGCAGTTTTCAAGACAAAGTTAAAAAGCAGTACAAAATGAGGGCAAAACATGATGATTTTATGACATTTTTGTAATTTTGGGCTTAGATGTGACTATTTTAAATTTTTTGTAAACTAAGTCAAGAGCAACAACTTTCTTTTTGACGTCAAAGCGAAATAGTTTTCGAGATATGGAGTTTCAAGTCCCAATTATAGGCTTAAAACTGCAAAAATGCAATGAAAAGAAAACAGCAGCTAGCTAGACTACCATCAAACCTTTGCAGAATTATTTTGGTCTCGATTTGATCAACTATTTAGTGTTGCACTTAAAAATAATATTTTTGACGACTTTTTTATTAACTTGCTTTATGAAAATCACAATATATAAACATCACGATTTGATTGCACGCATAAATGCTGTATTAAAAATCACAAACTCATTTTTACAGTTGTTTTCAACATACTTGCACGAACTACTTACATACTTATGTATGTAACTGTTCAAGTGCACCTACATATGTATGTATGTAAGCTATATAATTTTGTGATTGAACAGAAAATACTTACTTGGGTGACACGTCTTTAAAACACACAGTCATTTCACCCAACAACACAATTCAACAATTCGTCAATTCAACACAAACAAATTCAACACAAAACAAAGTCTTCACAAAACAATTTCAACACACGTCAATACAACACTAAGTTATTTCACCAAACACAACAATTTAACACACGTTAATTGAACACAAAAAAATTTCAACACGTCAATTCAACACAAAACAAAATAATTAATTTATTATTAAATTTAAAAACTTATAGACGTGTGTTGACTTTTTTTTTGTGAAGACTGTTTTGTGTTGAATTGACGTGTTGAAATTGTTTTGTGTTGAATAGACGTGGAACCTAAAGTTAAGTTACGATGACTTTTATTAGTGATAGTAAATATAATGCCAATGTGTAGTACCATCAGAGATAGAAGGGGGACACTAGCTGCAGTTAAATTTTTTTTGGAAAAAGTCGCGCGATTTGGCTATGTCGGCGCTGCGAAATAAGGCCCCAATGAAATAAGGCCCCCAAAATTTATATGGAAAACAAAAACAACGATTTTTTCTCAAATTTGGGGTGTTATTTCATTTTTTGGGGCTTTATTTCCTAAATAAAATTTCAAAATTAAATAAGTCCCCAAATAAAGAAATGAAATAAGGCCCCAAAAATTAGGTTTGCGGTCTTATTTCATTTCGCGGAAATAAGACCCCAATTTTTAATATGAATTTTTTGGGGTCTTATTTCGTTTCTCTTATTTTTGCTGATATTTGAAAAATTCCAATAACGGCTAATTTTCTTATCTGCCTGCGTTTTCTGACTTAGTATTTGATGCATTTTTGTACAGATGTGCAAAAGTACCGTTCATTAGTTCATTATGAAATAACTCCCCAAAGGGGCCTTATTTCATTTTATCGTTTGGGGACTTATTTCATTGGGGACTTATTGCCTGCAGCCGACTATTTCGACTCGGCTGTTGATGCTGATCAAGAATATATATACTTTATATAGTCGGAAATGATTCCTTCTCCCTGTTACATACTTTTGCACAAACTTAATATAGTCTATGTACCTTTGGTACAGAGTATAAAAAGTTCAATTCAGCACATAGTGTGCGCCATTTCATGTATGTAGTGTGTTTGTTTTTCGAAAGCTGAAATCTCGGCTTAAAGTTCTGCCGTCAGTTCAGTTTTCTGCCGCTAGTGTGCGCGCCCCTTACTATTAGTTTTAATTTAGATATTATTTCGGGTATATTTGCTTCATTTATTAAGGCTACAGCTGTTGTGACATGGGGTTCTGTTATAGAGTTTACCAATTCTAGTGCATCTATGAAACTTTGCAGATTTTCTGCTTTTCCATCGAATGATGGAATGAGTCGCGAGGCTGTATTAAGGAAATCTATGCGTGTTTGTGCCATTTCGATGGCTTGTGTGCTTACCGACAGACATCGTACAAATTTGTGACATGGATTCCTGATCCAGGTTTACCTCAAATATTGCTTTCTTGTTGTAGGTATTTGGTAGAAGGAATTCGAGATTGTGAAGCTGCGATATTTTTACAAGCTGTTCCCTCAGTTGGTTAACAATTGTATTTGCCTGAAATGATTGTAATTAATCAAACTTCGATATATTCTTGCTTAGTTTTTTTATTAATAAAATTAAAAGTTTATACCAAGTAACTGTATGTTTATTAATAGTGGGACTTAATAAAACTGCTGATTTATTCAAACACTTGTAAGATTTATAAAATTTATCTTTATAAAATTGTATTTCCCTAATTAGACTTTGCCAATCCATATGCTGCTACTTAGCTGCCTTGGACGTATGTTTTCTTACTCTTCTGTTACTCCTATTGCTCTTACTAAAAAGAGCCTGTACGTTCTATGGGTGAAGTGTAAGCTTTGTGCTCAAACAAAATTTCTAATATCTTCTTTTTGCTTTTGACTGCACTGCATTGACTTGCAGTCCCCGTTATACATAACCTTTTGATTTGTTTTAGTACTTCATGGTCAAAGCTTTCATTTCTGTGCTAGTGGTTTATTAGTCTCGTTTTGTGCACACTTCTAAGCAAACGTCTGATCGTTAGTTAAAAATTTCAGTTTGTTTAAGTTGTTTATGTTTGTTAAAAGTTTATAATTGTTCTATGTAAAAATTCAACTTGACTTCATTTTATTAAAAACAATTTTTTTTTCTCCATAAATTGAAATATGTAAGTCTAAACTATATTAATCTAATTAAAATATTTTTATGTGTTGTTTGAATTTTTATTGCGGGGCGTAATCGCCGTTGCCGCACCGGTGCGCCTGGGAGGCACTCAAGTTTTAATTCTTTTTTTTTTGTTTATTTTATCGCTTTAAACGCTGGTCGATCCTCTGCCAGATTTCGGTTGCCTCTTGCCTATCTTTTACCAATTGCCCACCTCGACGCCTTGGGACTTTTATGGCTGGGATTGTGGTTGGCCGACTCTCTTCCAGCCGTCTTTGTTCTGCCGCCGCTCGTCTTGCTGGTTGGAGCAAATGATGCATTTATTAGGCGACAGGCCTCTAATTATATCAAAACGTTATAATGTATTCTTATGGATCTAATTGATTTATACATTGGAGTTAAAGCTTATGAAAATTTACCGGTACATAAAGAATAGGGTTAAACTTAACATTAGTGGAATGCCTAAAGTCTACTTTATAAGTATACTACATTCCTCCAAAGCACAAGTGAAGTAAGAGAAGTACTTGAAGTTTCAAGCGCAGACGTCAATAGAACAAGAAAGCAAAGCAAATTTCGATTTCATTTGCTTACGAAAAATTAATTTTTAATAACACAGTGCTACAAATTTCCAAAAATTGTAATAACCTGGGTATAGCACAGGGGTATAGCGTACGCTGTAGAGCAGGCTCTTCCTCATACTTGGTTTTTCTCGGGAACCCCCAAAATCTGAAGTTATGGTCCAAAAACCGTTTATTGATCATTTTGCTCACTTAACTTGAAATAACTCAGGAATGAACCATCCGATTTTATAAAACTTTGCCAATTCTGATAGCGACGAGAAGAGTCTAACATATTATATTCATGGGTTATAGTGATTTGCCGCGATGGCTGTGAAATGCGGGTTACAGATCTGGCATTTTCAACTTTTTTTTTCGAAATTTGTACTTTGACCACCGCTGGTTTCACTATTTTATTCTATGCGACTTTTTCTTAAATTTTATTTTAAAAGCTCATTAAATTCTGCGTTGAAAAATTGTTCTCCCGATGAATTTGGTTACCTAATGTCGAAGTTATTCGCGGATATTTGAGCACAGTTCGAAAATCTAGTATTCTATTTAAGTGTGTTGACAGAAAATCGATTGAATTAACATAAATGCCCCTCAAAGTATAGTTTGCTAAAGTTTGGTGGGTAATTTAAAAATAGTTTTTCATGTTATTATACAATCACATAAATGCTTACATATTTGTTTGACAATTTTGGACTGGGGGGGAATTTTGCAAATCTGAAACAAACTTGATCTGCGCACGGCCTATACCTATGTACATTAGACTGGCCCTTAAAAATAGATTTCAAAATACGGGGCGGAAAAGGGTTCGTTTTGGTCCCAATAGATATGAAAAAAAGTTTGGCAGCGATCGGACTTCATTTAGTGGACGCGCGTTCGCCCTCAAAATCGAAAATTTAAAATGTATGGGAAATGAGGGGGATGAGATTCGAATTTAATTTCTAAAAATTCCAAAAAAATTTTTATTTGGTAATTCTTTTTACATCCTTTTAGGGGAATATCATAGCAACATTTTAAATATAAATGTGTCTTATTTTGAGAGTCAGCCTGGCCAGAATCATATCAAAAGGGTAAATTTTTCAAATTTTTTTTTGGTATTTTTTTCGAAGAATTTCTAATACATATGAGATTTTGATTTTTGCTTTTGCCCGGGCGGCAAAACTATCGTTTTGGTCCCAAAAGATATAATAAAAAGTTTGGCTGCGATCGGACTATATTTAGTGGACGCGCTCTCGCCTTAAAAACCAAAAATTTTAAATATGCTACCAATATATGGGATGAGATACGGATTAAATCTGCAAAACTAGAAAACATTTTTTTTTGTGATTTTGCTCTTTAAAACTTTTAAGGGGAATACCATAGCAACATTTCACATATTTTTGTTGGATATTTCGACCGTAAACTTGGTCAGAGTCATATCAAATCGGTCAATTTAAAAAAAAATAAAATTTTTTCTGAGATTAATTTTGGATTTAATCTCTAAAATTTTAAATTTTTTTTATGTGTTATTTCTTTTTATAAACTTTAAGCGAAATATCATAGCAACATTTTGAATATTAATGTTAGATATTTTGAAAATAAATTTGGTAAGAATCATATTTAAAAGCACATTTTTCACATTTTTTTATAATGTTTTTTATGTTTTTTTTTTTAAGATAAAATAATATATACGAGATATGCTCTAAATACCCGACATTTACATTTAAAATGTTGCTATGATATTCTTCTAAAAGAATATAAAGCTCTCAAAAGAATATAAAGCGAAATAACACATAAACATTTTCTATTAAAAATTTTAGATATTAAGCCCAAAACTCACCCCAAATATTGCGCATATATTTCAAATATTTGATTTTGAGGGCGAGTGCGCTTCCACCAACTGAAGTCTGATCGCTGCCAAACTTTTTATTTTATCTATTGGGATTAAAACGAAACTTCTTCCGCCCAGGGAAGAGCAAAAATCATAGTCTCGCAAAAAATTAATTTATCATTAAAGAAAAAAACCCCAAAAAAATGAGAAAAATTGGAGTTCTGATATGATTTTGACCAAGTTTTCTCTCGAAAAATCCAACAAAAATATTTAAAATGTTGCTATGATATTCCGCAAAAAGTATTTAAAGAAAATTAACACTTTAAGAAAATTTGAAAATTTTAGAGATTAAATCCGAAATTAATCTCAGAAAAAAATTTTTTTTTTAAATTTACCGATTTGATATGACTCCGACCAAGTTTACGGTCGAAATATCCAACAAAAATATGTAAAAAGTTGCTATGGTATTCCCCTTAAAGGATTTAAAGAGCAAAATCACAAAAAATTTTTTTTTTCAAATTTTGCAGATTTAATCCGTATCTCATCCCATATATTGGTAGCATATTTAAAATTTTTGGTTTTTAAGGCTAGAGCGCGAGTTACCACTTGGGAGTATTAGTGGGTAACAATCGTGGCCTCTTCGGCGATCTTCCTTCAGAGGAGTAGGGGTGCCTTGCCTTTGTCTTGTTCTGTTGCTTTTCAGCTCTTCCAATAAATATGCGTCTGTTCAGTTTGCTTATTTGAAATCGAGTGATTTATTCTTTCAAGCCCAAAGTGACTTGGAGCTTGAAGCTTTTTGTTTACAAAGACTTATACATAACTAAGTACATAGCCGCCTACAACAACCATATTCCTGCGTCAGCAATTCTTGGGCCGGACGTTGCAACAGAGTTTCAAGTTGTGCTGCGCTGGGCTGCGTCAGCAGCCGCTGGTCACCGACTTCAATGGTGACACAGTGTGCGAGGGGGTTTAATCGGGGGGGAAGTGAGGGGAACCGAATTGTTAACTCCTCCCTCCCCAAAACGGAGTGAAGGCCATAACGATGGAATGGCCGAAGCGATGATAGGTACGTCGTGTACAGTTGGCGGGAAAAAGACGGTTTTATTGCTTTTAATCCTCCATATAAGAAACGCTAGGATTAGTAGAACAACTACCGAGATGTAGAGCACAATGGTGTGTCGTGATGTTGCCTGGTTGAATTGGATAATACTCTGCATAGAGCTAATGGCATTCATATGGAGTTTTTCGAGGCTTAGAACTTCTATAGTATTGTTCTTTATCAGTTTGTGTGTGGGTGGCAGGAATATATCTGGGTGGTCCTCTTCCGTAACTGGTGTGTTATCGTAGTTTATGTTATTGATGACCATTGAGCAGCCAGTGTACTCGATAATAGCAGTGCCATTGATAGATGCAGGTGTGTCGCAAGTTGAGTTTATAGTTAAGTTGTTTGCATTGAAGACGAACACAATGCCTTTTTCTGGTTCGAAAACATCGAGTAATGCTCCCGTATCTCGGACATCGCATGAGCTGATTTTTTCGCGGAGAAGGTTTTTTACGCAGTGATCGTTGTGGTCGTTGTTGTAGGGGTCGTTACAATATA
The DNA here is from genome assembly GCA_018904275.1 of Lordiphosa clarofinis. Taxonomy (NCBI): domain Eukaryota; kingdom Metazoa; phylum Arthropoda; class Insecta; order Diptera; family Drosophilidae; genus Lordiphosa; species Lordiphosa clarofinis. The sequence continues at coordinate 277,699 of JAEIGQ010000273.1, forward strand.
ACTTATTATCTATTTTTGGACATTTTTCTTGAAAATATTTAATAGTGTTTTTATTATACGCTATAAATTTAGGGGCTATTACAAATTGTGTTGAGTTTATAGGAAGTGGTATGATTCGTGCAAAAGTGTATGTTTGTTGTTCAAAAATAGGAATATCTATAGTGAAGATTATATTGTTGCTATGAATGATTGTTTCTAGCTTTAGTAAGTTGTATATGTGTTCATCAGAGGTGATTATTATATTTTGATCAGTAAGGATTTCTCTTATCTTGGCAATCTCTTTTTACATTTAGTATAAATTTAGGAATTATATTCAATTTTGCCAATAACATACTTTCTGCCAAGTTGTTTAAGTGATTAAACAGTAGGTCGATATTAAAACTTATCCTATTAAGATATTGTAAAGTGTGTATGTGGTAGTGTTCTTGTGTGAATTCTTTATAAATTGTATTCCCAGCATTGTTTAGGAAATTTGTTATGGTTTCTTGTTCTCTATTTATGTGATCAGTAATATTTTTAAACCTGATTATGATCTCATTATTAAAATTGGTTTGTTTTCTTGTATTGTTGATCAAGGAGGTTGCACTTTCTTTAAGTTTTGTTAATTCTGTATTAATAGTTTGCGAATCATTATCGTCCATGTTGCCCGTCACTATTTTTACCAAGCTACCAAGACCGTTAATTAGTCCCCTTCTTTTCCTATTGTGTGGTAGAAATGAATCTAGTCTTGCTTGTAGGTGTACGAGTTTAGTTCTTAAGATTGTTATCGAATCGGAAAACGTGTCATCTGATTGTATAGTATCCACAGTGTGATAAAGTTTTTGAATACAGGTATTAAATTCCGTGATATTTACTATGTGATTAATCCATTTATAGGTTTTAATTATGTGAGCTTCTCCTAGTTCGATTTTTGCAATTGGTGTGGATTCCTTTATTAATCGGACGGACATGCTTTGAGCCATGATGCTCGGGCTCCTGTACAAACAGAACAAAATGAGATTATTAGTGATTTAGTTTTTACCACGTCTGATTTTAGATTTATGAATTTTTTGTGATCGTGTAGTGATTAAGGTGAGGCCATTGTCTTGTTGGACTTTATGTTTGGAGAATCTAGGGGTTAGTTTATTCCTACGATTTTCCTTTCTGAATATAGTATTATCCGCGTACAACGGGTCTGGTTGCTTTCTGTTCTCATTGAGTTTTCTGAAATCCATGACAAGCCTCCATTTTTTTATTTCTGGAGAGTCAGATTTTTTCGGGACCACCCAAACTGGGGCGCTCCACGGAGAGTAGCTAGTCTTGATTATATTTTGTTTTAGCATAGCGTCTACCTGTTCCCTAATTTCTTGTTTGAGAGCGAAAGGATGACGGTATGGTTTTACATGGACAGGTCTATCATCTGTTGTTTCTATCTGATGTTTAATATTGTTAGTGAACGTAAGTTTCTGGTCCTCATTATAAAATAGATCGGTGTATCTATTACAAAGCTGTAATAAAATGTGCCTTTCTTCTTTATTGAGGTGATCTATTTGAAGTTTATTCAAACATTCTGGATCGTGAAAAATGTCGCAGTTTTCTGCGGAAAGGTTGTGTAATTCTACAAAATTATTTTCGTTGTAAGGCTGGGTCTGTAATGGCAGGTCGAAGTGAAGCTCTTGGTCAATGCAAGAGGTGTTAGTTACTTCGAGTCTGCTTACGCCATTTTGAGCATTGTATACCCCCTCGGAGATAACAATGTTTTCGCCATAGCTTATCTGTGGGCAATAGAGATCACCGTTTTGTGTTTGTACCGGGAGAGATACGAGAACTTTTGATGCTGATATTACATGATATTACATAAGTTTCCGAAACCGGATTTTCCTGAGTGAAAATTTTTAATGTAGAAAGTTGGGTTTCTAATTGGAAGTCTTCTAAATTAATATGGGCTTTGAGTTTTTTCAAGGTGTCCATTCCGAGTAATCCCTTAAATTGGGGGTGAAAATCAAAGAGGAGAAGACAGAATTCAATTTTTTCCAGGGATGCAAACCACTCGGAAATAAGGACTGGTTCGGTTCAGTGGTTCACCAAGTTTTTGAACCGCCGGTTCGGTTCATTGCATGGTTTTTGGGGCTTACTGAACCGCGGTTACGGTTCGGTTCGGTTCGGTTCGGTTCGCTCTTTATTCATTTAATTAACTAAAGAAACATATTTTTGATAAAAGTATTCTGATTATTCATTAACAAAGACCTACGTTTTCAGTTATACGGGTATGTTCAAAATTTCGACGGCAATTTCCGTATGAGCGTTATCATTTCGTTTTTAAATCCTACATCTTTAAGACTGTTTCATTTAATTAGTATCCAGTTGATTAGTTTTATTATTCTTGTATATGTGGTATTCAAAACAACAAGGAATAATATAGATTTAAGAAAATTAAATTAACTTCAATATGATGGAATTTTAGTTGACTTAATAATAATATTAATTATTGGAAAATTTTTATTCTACTGACACTTGTGTTAGTGGAACATCTAAAAACTATTCGAGCTATGCTTAAATTGATTTTCCTGATAAATATTCCAACATTTAATAATCTTTTAAGGAATTATTGAGTTGTTTGGCAAGCATTTTCAACTCGTTGTTACTTATCGAGTTCCATGAATTACACAGCCCAACAGTGATTTTGGTGCAGGTCTATTTTTAACAGATTATGTTAATATAGACTTCACTGAACAAAACTATTAATATGAGATCTAGATTCTTGAAATTGAATCCCTATTATTGAGTTGTTTGGCAAGCATTTCCAACTCGTCTTTACTTATCGAGTTCAAAGAATTATCGGTTATGTTTTCATTAACGTTTTGAATTTTGTTGTATATTAAAATTAAATGAGATTTAGCTACCTTTTTTCCTTTTGATTCCTGGAATCTAAAAAATTGCATTCAAATGCAGGCGGAGCTCTTGTTTTCAAACAGTTGACAATTACGGAACTCCTTTTTTTAACCTTAATTTTGCATGCCTGCCAGCCATAGAATTTCATACTCATTTTCTATTTCAAACCAATCTTGATTAAAAATTCGGAGGTAATTCGCCAGTAACTTAATATGTAGATGAACCGAACCGAACCATTTTATTTTTCGGTTTTGGGTTCGGTTCAGTATTTTTTAAAACACACCGGTTCGGTTTACGGTTCGGTTCACGAGTGAAAAAAGTGGTTCGGTTCGGTTAAAAACCGGTTCGGTTCAGAACCGGTTTGCATCCCTGATTTTTTCGTTAAATTCCGCTAATGAGGGAATTTCGAACATTTCCCTGATAGTATGGTGGTTTAGAACGGTTCTTACTATAGTGGGGTCGCTCAAGATTTTGCGACATCCGTTTGGGACTACGGATGGGTGTATGAAGGAATTTGTTGAACCTGTGTCTATAAGAAATTTTAGAGGTTCGGCTGAGAGTGAATATATCCACAAATATGGTAGAGCTGCCCCTGTATGTCCAGGTGAATTTAACACTTCCTCCCTAATCTCTGGCAAACTACTAGCTCGAAGGCCTGCTCGTGTCTTGGTGCCAAAACCGAATTTTTTTGACATCTAATCGGCTTTTTGAAAAAATATATTTTTAATTTTCGTCTTTGCTAATGTAGTGTGTGCTAGTGTAGTGTTTTTTTGTTTTTGTTGTAACTCTCTTAGCTGTGTTATGTTGAGTGATGAGTTAGACTCTGCAAAATAGTGTAATTAGAAATCAAATTTTCTTTCCCTTGTTAAAAAAAATTTTGTAAAGTTCTCTGTGAACGAGTACCAATGAGCTTGTATGTACCTTGTTAGAAAAATTTATTTTTTATATTATTATTTTTTTTTTTTGTTCTTGTTGTTGATAAATGTAACAGTGATGATTATCAGCGATTGATTTCATCCCACTACACATCAAAAATAATTTGTATTGGTTTTGATTTCTTTTTTTGTTTGTTTTTTTTTTCTTTTTATTGATAAATGTAACAGTGATGATTATCAGCGATTGATTTCATCCCACTACACATCAAAAATAATTTGTATTGGTTTTGATTTCTTTTTTTTGTTTTTTTTTTTCAAGGCTAGTGGTTATCAGCGATTGATTCCACTAAGCCACGTCACTTTTTCTTTCCTTTTTTTTTTATTTCTGGGCTAATGGTTATCAGCGATTGATTCCACTAAGCCACTTTTCTCTTTGTGTTTTTTTTTTTTTATTTCATTTTTTTTTTATTTGTGTTTCTACATTTGTGTTTGCTACATTTCACTTGTTTTTTTTTTTTTTTTTTTTTCTTTGGAAAAATTTTCTTTTTAACAGACACACACAGGCTCATTTATGATACTTTTCCACTTCACTTTACTTACAACGTGCTGATAGTTAGCAGTATAAGGAGATCCATTCCGGACCCGGCTGCGCCAGTTACCACTCGGGAGTATTAGTGGGTAACAATCGTGGCCTCTTCGGGGGTCTTCCTTCAGAGGAGTAGGGGTGCCTTGCCTTTGTCTTGTTCTGTTGCTTTTCAGCTCTTCCAATAAATATGCGTCTGTTCAGTTTGCTTATTTGAAATCGAGTGATTTATTCTTTCAAGCCCAAGCTGACTTGGAGCTTGAAGCTTTTTGTTTACAAAGACTTATACATAACTAAGTACATAGCCGCCTACAACAACCATACTGCTGCGTCAGCAATTCTTGGGCCGGACGTTGCAACAGTGTTGCAATTTGTGCTGCGCTGGGGCTGCGTCAGCAGCCGCTGGTCACCGACTTCAATGGTGACACAGTGTGCGAGGGGGTTTAATCGGGGGGGAAGTGAGGGGAACCGAATTGTTAACTCGCGTCCACTAAATATAGTCCGATCGCAGCCAAACTTTTTATTATATCTTTTGGGACCAAAACGATAGTTTTGCCGCCCGGGCAAAAGCAAAAATCAAAATCTCATATGTATTAGAAATTCTTCGAAAAAAATACCAAAAAAAAATTTGAAAAATTTACCTTTTGATATGATTCTGGCCAGGCTGACTCTCAAAATAAGACACATTTATATTTAAAATGTTGCTATGATATTCCCCCTAAAAGGATGTAAAAAGAATTAACAAATAAAAATTTTTTTTGGAATTTTTAGAAATTAAATTCGAATCTCATCCCCCTCATTTCCCATACATTTTAAATTTTCGATTTTGAGGGCGAACGCGCGTCCACTAAATGAAGTCCGATCGCTGCCAAACTTTTTTTCATATCTATTGGGACCAAACCGAACCCTTTTCCGCCCGGTATTTTGAAATCAAAAAAAAAAGTTAATATAAGGGCCAGTCTAATGTACATGCAAAAATTTGTATCTCTATCTCTTATAGTCTCTGAGATCGACGCACAGTGGTTGCGTCCATAGGCCAAAAATCAAAAAATCGATCACAAAATATTTGGACCAAATGTAGGCATATCGTCTCATAAATGACCAATCTTCTTAATGGCAAACCTGTTTTTTCTGGAAAAAATAGCCTTGAAAGCGTGAACACGTGTTCATTTTTACCACGCAGCTGCACGCCGGGCCAATATTTTACAACAAAAGCGAACTTCAAAGTGGTCAGTCGATTAATTACGTTGCCGATTTTAAGTTATATTTAATGGATTTTGAAGTTAAAGGTATTTATTTTAAGTTCCAATATTAATAAAAGCCAACTTGTGTTGTATTAGTTTTGAAATTACTGCTTCAGTTTTTTCTGTTTTTTGTACATTTTGTGTGAGGTTTATATTGCTTACTTGAAGTTTTAGTTGTGTTCCCCCAAAATCCCCCGACTCATTTTTTTTTTCAGTGGATTCGTGTGTGTCTTAAGATAATACAAAATTAAAGTTAGCTGCAGATATTAGCAGATCTGTCTACAATCAACAATATACTAACGCCGTCTCTTTTCTCTTCAATGTCAAATTTGAAGCTGCTTTGCCTTGTAGTTGTGCTCTGTCTTTGTGTTCGTCATTCATGTTTTGTGTTCTTATTAAGTTTAAATTATAATTTTGACTGCGATTTCTCTTTTTCAATTTCATTTTAGTAGGCGACTCATATCAGTGTGTATTTTCACGCATATATATTTTTAATTGTTGGTGCACAGAAAAGCGCACCAATGCAGAAAAATTACGGAAGTCGATCAATGATGTGCAAAGCAATCTTGAATATATTGGCTACATGCCCGAGATGAGCGAGCTTACAAAATGTATTGGGTACATTTGTAAAAAAAATTGATGCATTTTGTATTCAATACAAACGTAAAACAGCATCAGTTCTTCAATATCAATCCAATTGGCCTAATGAAAAGGAAACAGTTCCAATAAAGCGCATCCCTAGTATGTCTCAGAGAGCTCAGCGTGGGCGTCCAAAAACAGTTTTTAATTATTTGTAATATAATAATAACAAAATAAAACTGTTTGAGACCGAAAATAACAAAGTTATTAAAATTTGGCCCAATCGTTCCTATGGGACCTATAGTATATAGTCGTCAGATATGGTCAAGTTTTTTAATATAAGTTTAAAATATTATTCTAGAATTTTGGTGAAAATTTCATAACGATATCACAACTAGAAGTATTTATGGCCGCGGCTTCATACATGCCCAACGCTACGCGCTCATACAGACAGACCGACAGACGGACGGACGGACGGACATGGCTAAATCGACTCGGCTAGAAAGTACGAATCGTCTATCTTCCATACTGTTGGAGATATAACTTTTTTCAAATTGCGGGGGGCGGGAGGGGGCGTGGCAAAAATTGAAAATAAACTTGATCTGCCTGCAAGTATAAGAAGCATTTGTCCCATACATGTCAAACCTTTATCTCTTACCATCTCTGAGATCTGTTTGTTCATACGAACGGACGGACAGACAGACGGACGGACAGACAGACGGACATGGCTATATCGACTCGGCTGTTGATGCTGATCAAGAATATATATACTTTATATGGTCGGAAATGATTCCTTCTCCCTGTTACATACTTTTGCACAAACTTAATATACTCTATGTACCTTTGGTACAGAGTATAAAAAGGCAATAACAACAAAAAATATCTTTGCCTGCACGCTGACTTCAGCTCTTATCATTTCCGCCCAAGTAAAACATTCAACGCAAAAGCTAGGTACTGAGACACTCAAAATTTTGTCGGAACCCATCTACACTCAGAAAATTATTTTTCTATAATTTAAGAAGATCACCCTAGAATCGATATCGCCCTTAAATTTAGAAAAAATTTCTATCTTTAAGAAAAATTTGTCTAAATTGTAGAAAAGTTGCCCTAAAAATTAATTTCTTAGATTATTAATTTCTTTGCTTTATTGCCTTTTCTAATTTTTAGGGTAATTTTGCCTTTGATTTTAGAAAATATTTGTTAAAAATTTTGGGTACTTGGCCCAAAAATTAAGAAAGTAAATCCTAATTTTAAGAAATTTTTTCTAAATCCTTCGACCTTTCTAAAAATGTTTGCGAAATTGCACTCCGCTATACTGGATTTAACGACTGAGCCGTCTATGTGATGGCATTTGTTTACACACACAAGTCTCCATTCGCTATGCCTGAAGAATGTAGATATATTGCACTGATGTAGTATTGAGCAAGTTTTTGCTTTGTCTTGACATGCGTTACACCATGTAGTAATCGATTAAAGGATTGTATAAAATAAAAGGCAATGCTAAAAACATTTAAAATAAAAAAAACATTAAAAAAAGAACCATTCAATGAGAAAAAAGTATGTTCCTCCGGGGATTGGATCCCAGTCCAAGACATTTTCTAATGTCTTATCCACTGACTCTTGCTTCTTATTGAGTGTCAAATGTTAGTATATAAGCTCCAAATGCGCCACACAAATTCTTAGGTACGATTTTTACTCAGGGTTTTGCTAAATAAAAAAAAACATTAAAAAACAAACATTTAAAAAAAAATTATAAAATGAGAAGAAAAAGCATGCTCCTACTGGGACTTGATTCCAGGCCTCCACGTTTGCTAAGCGAATGTCATGTCAACTTGAACGACTGTGTACATTAACTATGGTTATGTCGCCACGTTTTGTTTAAGGCAAATAGTCGAGTGGGGTAAGGCGTCGTCAAAGTGTTCAGTATTTGAGAGAGGTCCTGTGTTCAAGTCCCAGTAAAGTAAGTAAAAAAAAAATTTTTAATGCGCTTATTTCTAAATAAATTATATCTATCTCTATAGGTTAGGAAAAAGTAGTTTGGTGTGAGGAGGTGGTGCTGGTGTTGGAAGGGGGGGAGGTTGGACAAACCCTAAAAAACCGAAGGGTTAGGGCGGGGTGGATCCAAAAACACAACCACCACTCACGGATTGGTCTGTGGTCGGTTCTACCCTACCTCCCCCTAAAACTTTTTTTTCATTGTTTACTGTCAGCTGCTTCCTCCTTATGCCAGAGCTGCCATAACCGCTTGGGAATTTTAAATCGACCTAACAGCTAAAATTGTCTAAGAGTTTTTTAGAAAAATTGCCCTAGAATCTAAAACACAAATTTTTGTTTTTTAGAAAAGCATTTCTAAATTTTACGGCGTTTTCGGCCTGTATAAAGTTGTATTTTTTATGCCCTTTTTAGGCCCTTTCTAAAAAAAAATAAAGCAAAGAAGACTAAAAAAACAAAGCTACAATTATTTGGAGAGCTACGAGGTGGACAAACATGTGGAGCTGATCAAAGTGGGCCAGTCGCTACTATTTTTATGGAATCTGGCCAATAAAAACCGTTTTGATACCCTTGAGGCTGAGAATCTTTTTCTGTATGTTTCTCCGTTGATGTGGTTGGTATGCCATTCGCCCAATGTGTGCACACCACCGGAGTACAAACCTCCGTAGCCTCCACAGCCCACGGCCAAACAGCACTGAACCTTCGCAGTCTCCATAGCCCATTATAGTAGTGTTTCCTCCGGCTTACTGTGGTAGTTTCCGTTGCTCCAGCCGCTCCCGTTGCTACCTTTAGGTATTCGCTATAGTATATCTTAGGGGTCAAGTTCTGCTCACGCAGGCCAATACAATACAATGACCATGGCATTGTCTATGACCTTTGAATTTCTCCCAGTGACTTCCTTTATCAATTTTCTTAACTCTTTAATTTTATTTGAATTAGCCCGCCAATTTCTTAAATAAACTACAGCTGAATTTTTTGATGTTGCCTGGTCACACTACATTGTCTAAGCGGCTCAGGAAATTATCAAACAATTTCCGCACCGCAAAAATTTCGAGTGTCTCAGTACCTAGCTAAAGCCTTTAGCCAAAAAGCTCTCAGTTACTAAAGCTTTGCCTTAATTATGCAATTCGCCGCATCGTCTTATCGTCCGCGATGTTAGTGACGCCGACTCTTTGCAGCGAGGTTCTTAGTTCGATCCCTAGAGTAAGATGACCAAGTCAAACAAAAACAAGTGAGAAAGTCGGTCAAGCCCGACTATAACATACTCTGTACCTGGAGTAGGAGCTTAATGCAGTACTGCTGCTGTGTCTCTCTCTATCTCAGTCTCTTTCTCTCTCTCTCTCTCTCTCTCTCTCTCTCTCTCTCTAAGCGTGTGCGGTGTTGGTTGTGAAAGGGTGGGAGGGGGGGAGGCGGGGGGAGCTTTGTTCACTTTTTGCTTATAACTTGAGAACCGTTAATCCGATCTTTATCATTTCTTCAGCAAATCGATACATTTTGACAATTACTAACTATCTCTAGAAGGTACGAACCATCTATCTACAAAACTGTGGAAGATATGACGCTTTTTCAAAATTGCGGGGCGGGAGGGGCGTGGCCAAAATTGAAAATAAACTTGATCTGCCTGCAGCTATAAGAAACATTTGTCCCATACATGTCAAACCTCTATCTCTTACCATCTCTGAGATCTGTTTGTTCATACGGACGGACGGACAGACGGACAGACGGACATGGCTATATCGACTCGGCTGTTGATGCTGATCAAGAATATATATACTTTATAGGGTCGGAAATGATTCCTTCTCTCTGTTACATACTTTTGCACAAACTTAATATACTCTATGTACCTTCGGTACAGAGTATAAAAATAGAGGCAAGCTAACTTCGGCTCGACCGAAGTTTATATACCCTTGCACAAAGACCAATATAATTTCTAATATGCCGAACGGCCATATATTGGTTTTGCAATATGCAGCTATTTTTTTGGTGGCGACGAAAATTACGCTCTCTCCGCTCACACAAAGTTGAGAGCGTAAAAATTCTAAAAATAGAATTTACTTGCTTGTTTGAGTAATGCTTGAGAATACGTGTGCACACCTACCCACCCGACAATCGGTATCGAGAACGGATCCGTTTTCGACATTTTCTCGAAGGTTTCTCTAAAAAACAATAACACAGGGCAAGTTCGCCTACACCAAAGTGCTGTGCATTTACAAGCCAAAATAAACTTAAAGAGTGCAAACAATTCAGCCATTAAACACACACACACCAATACAAACACACATATATCTCAATAGAAGGAGAAACTAAAGTTGACAAAAATCACTCAACACCTTACAAAAGACACACAGTCAAAAACAAACAAACACTCAATTTTTCCAATACACCATCCATTAAATCCGTAAAGAACCACTCAAACCATGGCACCAACAACAACTACACAACAGGCAAAGCGACAACGTCAAAACACGGGCACAGACCTCAAGGCCGGACTTTCATCCGACGGTTCTTCTCCTCAGCTGCTCGAGCTGATTGACCAGCGGTTTAAGGAGTTTGCTGGTGTAATTTCAGCCAACATGCGCGACTCTGAAAAGCGCATATTAGACGGCCTCATGGAACGGATCGAGTGCATGTCCGGCGAGATGCGGTTGCTAGGTGAGCGTGTTGTTTGCCTGGAGACTGAGGTCAGTTCCTATAAAGAGCGGGTTGGCGTATTGGAATCCAAACTTGCGGCAGAACGCAACGCTAGCAACGCACGCGATCTACGCCTCCATGGAGTCCCACGCACCGAGGGCGAGAATTTGAAGACACTGTTCCACACGTTGTGTTTGTCTCTAAACATAACCCCGGAGCCACGTCTAAAGAACATTTACCGATTAAAAAATACTGCTGCCGCAGTGGTTGACCCGGCGATTATCGTCCAACTCGAATTTATTGGCGACAAAATTTGTATTCTAAAAGCGGCTGCGTCTCACCGGCGCGAATCGAAACAGCAACTAAACCTGGGGTTATTAGGCTTTGAGTCACCTGCTCCGTTTTACCTAAACGAGCATCTGACTAAAGAGAGCTATGAAATCTTCAAAGAAGCAATTCGCCTCAAAAAGCAAAAAGCTCTTTCTGCTGGTTTCACACGCCATGGGCTTGTACACGTGCGTAAAAATGCAAACGCTAGTCCACAATGCATTCAGCGCTTGGGGGAGCTTTCTCAATATGCTGAACGTGCGCACCGTACCAATGCCCAACACACCGACTCCGTCGTTCCCGTTGTTTCTCTTGTGCCCCCTGAATCACGGTTGCCACACTTGGTGTTTTTTTTTCTTGTTGGTGCACTGGTACTTTTTTTTTTAAATTGTCTCGTTTTGGCTCTTTATTCTTATAATTGGCTTAAGCGAAAAAGTGGAAAATTATTCGAAACCTAAATTAGATCCAGGATATTTTTCGCTGTCAACACTAATTGATAGTTGTAAATATCTTAAATATTTTTTTATAGTATGAAAGATATATTTTCAAAATTCACATATAACTTAGTAGCCTTAATGTTAGCGACTTAACAAAATTGGCGCGTTGACAAAATTTTTGTTGGTCTGAATGCCCAACAATACATATATATATGAATAGCCAGTGTATAGAGAAATCCACAACTTTAAAAGTAAAGGAAACGATACCCGAGTTTTACTTGGAGCTGCTTCTTAAAGTAATGAGGCGGTCTGATTTTAGACGAGAAGATATTAAATCTCTCATTATGATTGCACCAGCCAACGTAATTTGGGCAAAGAAACTGAAATAATGCCACTAAGTGAAAACTTGAAGAATTTATGTTGACCGGATCCTATTTCTTTATTTTGGGAAGAAGTGGCAAAAGTAAAAAATGGGGTTAATATTGAAATCTTTAAGGAATTAGTTGGATATATAAGAAATATATTTTCCATTCCACACAGCTTCGATTCGGCGGAGGGTAATTTTTTTGCCATAAGTTTAATAAAAACCAAATTGAGAAACAGACTTGAATTTTATTCAGTATGAAACTCTGTAAGAATACATATCATATACAAATTATGTGTGGTCTAAAAATAACTTACAAATATAGAAAATCATTATTAATACGAACAAGTAAGAGTGTTTCGGTCGAGTGCCCCGACAGCTTGAATTCCTTTTTCTTTTTAAATGAATTAAAAAATAGGAAAGCGCACTTGCATATCTTCGGTGTTTTTGCTCGTATCTAATTGTGGTACTTTACAAATGTGATACAAACTCGATGTTGGTAAAGTATACACCTACTTACATGCCAAAAAAATCTCTGAGTTCGACGCGTTCATACAGACAGACTGACGGACATGGCTAATTCGATTCGGCTGTTGATGCTGATCAAGAATATAAATGTATACCTTATGGGGTCGAAGGTGCTTCCTTCTGGCTGTTACATACATTTGCACAACTTTGATTTTTATTACTTGTACTTTTAAGAATTCACAATGAAGTGAAAATATAAAAACGAATAAGTGACGAAATTTGTTTAGGATTTAAAAGTGAATATTGACTGTTTTGGTTATTTTAAATGTTAACAAGTTAATTAAAAGGTACAAGATAAATTTTAAATTTTTATTTGTATATTTAAGAACACTTAAGAAATGAAATGGATGTGCGATTTTACGTTATTAACAAAAATATATATTGAAATTATAACATGAATATAAGGAAGAAAAAAATGTTGGCTCTTTTTTATGAAAATGGTTCTTTTTTGAAATTTTTTTGGTGCATTATTTTATACTCAAGTGGCAACCGTGCCCCTGATGCTCTCCAACAAGAGCAACAAGAGAAGCTTTTTCATGCTTAAACTTATTTTGACTTTTACTCTAGTTTTTAAGAGCATATTTAAGTATAATTTTGTCTTTTTATCTCTTTGTCTTAATAATTTGCGAGCGTCTCTATTTGTCTATCATAATTACACTATCAATGCAGGATAGCTTAACTAGTTCAATTGCGAGTAGCCTAATCAAAATTTTAAGCAAACAAAGAAATGGTCTGAAAATAGCACACATTAACGCTCAAAGTCTACCTAGAAAAATGGATGAGTTACGACAACTTTTTGTTGATTCTAATGTTGATGTTGTTTGCGTATCTGAGACATGCTTAGTCTGTAATTCTTTTGATGTTTTGTTTGAATGTGAGGGTTATTTGTTGTATCGTTCCGATCGTGTAGGACATGCAGGGGGGGGTAGCAATTTATATTAAAAAGAACATTAGGAGTAAGCTTGTCCGTAGAAATCCCATTGAAAGTAACATTGAGTACCTATTTGTAGAGCTCGCGAGCAAAGCATATGACGAAAAATTACTGCTTGGCTGTATATATCGGCCGCATCGCCACACAGACTATACTGACTTCACAAATGAGTTATCTGATCTATCTATGACTTTCCCTGATGTAATTCTGTGTGGCGACATGAACAGCAATTTACTTATTGAACAACATCTTTTGCTCGATATGGAATCAATGGGACTTTACGCGGTCAATACTACTGTAGCCACACACTTTACACGAACCTGTGATACTCTGTTAGATGTGTTTTTTGTTAGTGATAAAAATAAAGTTTTATTATATGACCAGGTATCTGTACCAGCATTTTCAAGGCACGATCTCATTTTTCTGACATATGAATTCTCTATTGACCGTATTGACCGTCATTTTACATACCGAGACTACAGAAATATTGATTATGACTTGCTCATGAATGAGTTCAAGAAATGTGACTGGCACTCCATATATAACCTTCCAGAATGTGATGCTCAACTCTCTCTTTTTCACCATAACATTGAATATCTTTTTAACACTTGCGTACCTGTAAAATCTAAAATGAGTAGGCCGTCCAAAAATTCGTGGTTTAACCATGATATAGAGCGGAATATTCGTTTGCGTGATTACGCTTATAGAAAATGGAAGCGGTACAAAACGCCAGCACTACACTTAGATTTTATTAAGTTAAGACGTTCGGTGGTCAAGCAAATTGCAACTGCTAAAAGAAATTACTATCATTCACACCTTAACCGTGCAATAGAAACTGGACAAACCTGGCGGGAGCTTAAAAAATTAGGTATAGGCAGACAACGACCGCAGCTTATTAGTAGTGATATTGACATTAATGAGCTAAACCAAAAATTTATACAAGCCAACGTACCTGCACCAACAGAAAATAAGTACCTGTCTGTGGAATCTCGCTGTGATAATAGTTTTAGTTTTATGTGTGTACGTCCTTGTGATGTTTTAGAATGTATTTTGTTAGTCAAATCGGATGCCGAGGGACCTGATAACTGAATCCCAGATTCCTTAAAATTGTTCTACCACTCCTTCTCAATCATATCACTCATATTTTCAATACGGCACTAACCACTTCAGCCTACCCATATATTTGGAAAATCGGCAAAGTACTTCCTATACCCAAAACCAATAATGAGTTTAGACCAATTACAATTCTCCCTTTTCTCTCTAAAGCGTTTGAGCACATTATGGCAAAGCAGATGAAACTTTTTTTTTGACAGCAATTGCCTTCTGAGCCAGGTGCAATCTGGTTTCCGAAAGAATCATGGTTGCATATCAGCCATCACAAATATAGTCGAAGATGTCCGCAAAAAAGTAGACGACAATCACGTTACATTATTGGGGTTATTAGATTTTAGCAAAGCCTTTGATACTGTCGACTATACTATTCTTTGCACTAAATTAAGAAAGCTATATAATTTTTCTTCAACCGCAACAAAACTACTGAATTCCTACTTAACTGGTCGACAGTAAGCCGTGGTTCTGGGTAACCGCTCATCCGAAATGGTCTCAACTACACGTGGTGTCCCCCAAGGCTCTGTTCTTGGTCCATTTTTGTTCTCTGTTTATATCAATGATCTTCCTGATAATTTGTCCAATTGTGCAGTCCATATGTATGCTGATGACGTGCAACTATACGTAAGTCGACCGTTAAACGATATTTGTGAGTGTGTTCGTATATGTAACAATAACCTATCCGCAGTATCTGACTGGGCCAAAGCTAACGCGTTGAGCCTAAATGCCTCAAAGTCCAAATGTCTAGTAGTTTATAAAAAAGCTGTAGACCTTAGACAGCTGCCTAACCTAACTATTAATGACTCAGTTATTAAATATGTCAACAAAGCTACAAATCTAGGTTTAGTCCTTAATGGTACTCTTTCGTGGAGCGACCATATAGTAAACGCAACTGGAAAGTTATATGGTTCGCTTAGGCAGCTGTCGCTATCTCAGAAGTTTATACCTGAAAATCTAAGAATGCTTGTGGCAAAAGCCGGCCTGGCTCCAACCTTATTCTACGGTATCGAAATTTTCGGCAGCGTACTCGCTCAGTATGCAAAGACTTAATGTAGCGTTTAATTCGATAGCGAGATACATCTTTAACCGTAGACGTACTGACCACATTTCTATACTTGCATACAAAATTTTTAACTTGACTCTTGAATCATGGATAAAACTGAAAACTCTCATCTTCCTTCACAAAATAATTTTTACGTGTCAGCCGAAATATCTTTTTGACAAACTTAAATTCGCATCATCTTCGAGAACTAAAAATTTAATAACTCCGCGGATTAAATTAGCTGGTGCAGAGAAACATTTTTATATTTATGCTGCTCGCTGCTGGAATGAACTCCCTATTACCTAAAAGACACCCGTAACGCAACGCAATTTAAAACTCAGCTAACTGAATATTTTATAAGACAAAACAGATAAAAAGACAAAAAAAACAAACAAAAAAAAAAAAACAAGTGAGAAAGTCGGTCAAGCCCGACTATAACATACTCTGTACCTGGAGTAGAAGCTGAATGCAATGCTGGTGCTGCGCTCATCTGAAAGTCTCTCTCTCTCTTTTCTCTTACTCTCTCTCTCTCTCTCTCTCTCTCTCTCTCCCCCTCTCTCTCTCTCTCTCTCTCTCTCTCTAAGATTGTGTGGTGTTAGTGGCGAAGGGGTGGGAGGGGGTGGGGCGAGGGAGATGTACTTTTTTGCTCATAACTTGAGAACCACTGATCCGATCTTTATCATTTCTTCAGCATTTAGCGATACATTCAGCGATTCATTTGGCTAATTACTAACTATCTCTAGAAGGTACGAAACGTCTATCTTCAAAACTGTAGGAGATATAACGTTTTTTCAGAATTTCGGGGGGCGGGAGGGGCGTGGCAAAAAATTGAAAATAAACTTGATCTGCCTGCAGCTATAAGAAACATTTGTCCTATACATGTCAAACCTCTATCTCTTACTATCTCCGAGATCTGTTTGTTCATACGGACGGACAGACGGACGGACGGACAGACAGACAGACAGACGGACAGACGGACATGGCTATATCGATTCGGCTGTTGATGCTGATCAAGAATATATATACTTTATATAGTCGGAAATGATTCCTTCTCCCTGTTACATACTTTGCACAAACTTAATATACTCTATGTACCTTCGGTACAGAGTATAAAAACCAAAAAAAAAATTAACTTTAGTTACTTTTCAATGTGTTAACCTATTAGAAAATGCCTTTATGTATACGTAGCCAGTAAGTTAGGGAATATTTGTCTTATATACACAAAAACTTTATACTGTGTGACCAATGCTAGTTTATAGAGATTCTGTCTTATTGTATTGGGAAATAATAAATCCAAATTTAAATTTCAAATTTCAAAACTATCGAGAATGTGTTCCGTTTTCGGTCTGAAAAGTATTACCTGTCGCTCAGTTTTGAAAGTTCTCGACACACGTTTTTGGATCCGTTCTCGACACTTTCTCGATAGTGAAAACGTATTAAAAACGGATTAGTTTTCGACTAACCTATTAAAATATTTTCTTGAATATAAAATTATGAATCGATTTTTTTTTTTTGCCTGGCATACTGAAAAAATTTTGACTTATTTTATCAAATTCCGAGCGTCTAGAGCGAACTTTTTTGTGAATGCACCTGAAACGATTTAAATTGGATTCAGTAAGCTGATCTAAGTATTTGAAATTATTTTTACTTACTTCGAATTGCCAACGTCAAGATCAATCCCTTACGGCCTTTTTTTCTCCAGTTCCGCGCCAGGAGCACTGTTGCGCCAGCTCATCAGAAAAATACCGCGCGCCAAGAGCTTATAAATTTCTCGAACGACTTCTCGCCATTTAGGCTTATCTCGCTGACCTGAAAAACAAACATTTTCAAACGTTTGTGAAATTGCTTTGCCTCAGACCTGCAACTCAAATATACTTACAAAGTTTTTAAAGACTTCTTCGTTTTTTAATTTCTCCTCAAATCATTTAGCTCATCCAAATTAGTCTAATAGAAGACTAATAATTTCTAAAATAAAATAAAATAAAAAAAAAAATAACTTTTATTTGATTTGGTTTCTTGAAGAATAGCATACAAAAATATAAATACCTGATGATTGGGTCGAACTGGATTTCTTTGGACAGCTCTTAGATGCTGCTTTCGTCAGTTTCGATAATGGTAATCGTTCCATCGTCCATGTTAAAATTTCGTTATATTTATGGCCTTCTACTGATGCAGCAAAGGAATAAAATATGCTCCTCGTCTATAAAATGACAAACTTTTCCTACTATTATTTCTACTGGAGCTATAACTATTTTGTCGTCAAAAACTAAGTTTTCAGAAGAAAATATACCTATTTTTACACAGTCTATAGGAAAACTAAAAAAGGGCTGTAAGTTAATTACTTGTTTACTGCTCAAAATATTATTTTCTATGTCAACTATTTTAAATATTTGGTAGTTCGTATTTTCCGTAATATAATAAAAATGAATTATTGTCTTTTAAGTCAAAAAAAGGTCTTATAAAAAAATTTGTTTGTCGGATGCATTTGACTTTTATGTTAATGTTGTTTGGGAAAAACGTCTAAAATACTACCTTCAACTAAGCGATTATATATCTGTTCCAGAACAAAATCGCTTTTTTACCATTTTTTTAATTGGCCTATATAGTTTTTAAAAGGGAAAGCGCTTATCGTCTCAAGAGAATTAAAAGTTATTGTGTGGCTGCTGAGATGCGTTAGGCAATGAAAATTGAAAGTCAACATTGTAAATGAATATAATGAAGGAATATTTTTCACAAAGTCATTTAAAAAAATTTGTGCTAGTGAGTTTTTTGTTCTGCAGTATTCCGTATGAAGGAGAAGTCTCTTGGCCACACTAAAGCAAAAGAAAGTGATTGTATCTTTCTTTATTTAATACACTTTTCAAAACGATCGGCCAGTGTATGGCAAAAAAGAACGAAACTCGGTGGCTTTGTATCTCTCGAGTTCATCAAGTGATCTGGGTTTCCGGTTAAACTCTTTTGGAACGCATTTCCGAAGCTCTTGCAGTTTGGCACTAATCAAAGCAATATAGCCCCAAGCGAATAAGCCTGGCTTCTGGTTCTCGCTAATGCAAATATAATCGTCTTGACTACCCCTAGACAAAAAACATGCATATAGTCGACTCGCCCCTTTGGTTGCACTAAGTGCAGGAATAAAAGCCTGAGTGATGCTATAAATGCTCGGGCTGGCGCGTCACAAATTATAGCCCCTCACTTTACTTCAAAATGTTTGCTTTCAAAGATCACGCCCTCGGTCATCAATGTTTTCAATTCTGCAACGAACTCTTGTAAATAAGCATTTGGACTTTGAGGTTTAAGTACAACCGCCACAGATGCCGGCCACAAAGACAGGTTTAGTTCCATTTATATTAATTAGAATAGGGCCATACTTGTTTTCTGGAACTCTTGAACAAAGGAAGACCATCAACGTTAACATTAAGCCAAATGTCCGAGCGATCGAATTGAAAAATTTCGCAAAAATCTGTAAGTGCGTCCTTAACTCCATAGTGAACATACTCTCCCGGATGTACGGGTCGCTTTATAATTTCACATGGTGTACACTTTAGGGGACGCACATCCCTAGGCAAATCAGGAACTTTTTCGACAGTAAAGCAGTAAATCATTTGAAGCCTGCCTACAAATATTATTAAATGAAAGCCACTGCGCTAAACGGGTAATAAAACTTTTTGCCCCCCTCGCTTTTATCTGCATAATTTCAATCCCATGATCTCTGAAATTGTAAACATAATAAAAGTTTTTTTATTTCTCCAGACTTAAAAATGTCCAGTTCGCAAACATTCTTTAACAAAAAACCACAACAAAAACTACAACAAAAAACCACAACAAAAACTACAAGAAAAACTCCATCAGAAATTTACGAAGGCTGAAATGTACTTTTTTAAGACAAGGTGGCACCTCACATAGTTGGCAATTTGGCCTGTGTTATTATTGTACACTTCAACATTAAACTTCAATCTTTGTAATCTATTTTTTAATCACAAATACAATTTGTTACATTGGATAACCACCTTATGCTGGCAAACATAAGCTAAAAATTTACTTACCCATTTGCTTCCTCTATGTGTTCTTCTTCTTCTTGTTCTGTTTTATTATTTAACCTACACCCTCTGCTCGCTGTTCAGAAGCAGCGTTATTAAATGTTTGAACTGCCAATATACTGGCGTCTTTTTATTGGCATCTTGTCACAATTATATTTAAACATAAACAAACGGACAATCACCGAACGAACTTTTTCAAGCAAACTTTTTTCACAAATGACCTGACGCCGGTCATGACAACATGTGACTTCCGAAAAGTGCGTTGTGTTGTTTTTGCATCGCAGCTAAGTTTCTGCATTTTTCTTGTTTCTTTCTTTCTCTTCTTTGCTGCTGTCACAAATAGAAAAACGAGAGCGTAAGTTAAAGTCGGCTCTAACCGACTTCGATATACCCGTTACTCATGAGAAAACATGCTTAACAGTGTTCCTGCGTTCCTAGGGTGACCACCAAAAAGTATGCAACATTTTTAGGGTGGGAGGGGGTGGGGGTGCTTGGTTCACTTTTTTGCTCATAACTTGAGAACCGTTCATCCGATCTTTATGATTTCCGGCAAATTTATTCATTTTGCTAATTACTAACTATCTGTACGAACCGTCTATCTTCAAAACTTAGGAGATATAACGATTTTTCCAAATTGCGGGGGCGGGAGGGCGTGGCCAAAATTTGAAATAAACTTGATCTGCGTGCAGATAAAAGAAGCATTTTGTCCCATACATGTCAAACCTCTATCTCTTACCATCTCTGAGATCTAGGTGTTCATACAGACAGACGGACAGACGGACAGACGGACGGACGGACAGACAGACATGTCTATATCGACTCGGCTGTTGATGCTGAGTCAAGAATATATGGGGCTAATCCGAAAATTTTTTAAACCAAGGGTTGAAATTTAAAGTTGTCCAAATGCTTGTTAATGGAATAATAGGCTACATATTCAAGCTTCAAAATATGTAAGCAATATTGTTCTACGGTGGTTTGTCTGCTCTTGACAGAGGCATATCTACACCTTCCTCTCTTTATTAATTCTGGAAAAAAGGTGTTTTTATTGGTCACAAAAATGGTAAAAACAGTAGTTTATAGTATTTTC